>JAOBAM010000014.1:41582435-41592762 GCA_025212355.1 Notarius kessleri
AAGGCTAATACAAGTAATTTCACCAGGTCAAGATTACTGTGAGGTCAAATGTCCATCCCCAAATCACAACTTAAGGCGTGTAGTCTACCAGGTGGAGGCATCCCCATCAACACCATTGGCATAGAGTTCTATCTAGTTTTTTTCAGTTTCTGTTTTAACTGGCATTTAATTTCGCTCTGGCTTTTTCCAACACTGGAGGAAATTCCAAAGGATCAATCATTTGTTAAATATTTTTAAAATGTAGTTGAACTATATAATCACTAAGTGCTTCGGTTTAACCCATACTGCTTGAGATGTAGTTTAGTTTTATATTTTCAGTGCAGATTCTGTCTGTTCAGTTGGACCATATTGTCCTCCCTGTTTCTTCAGACTAGCAGTCTGGTACGCAAATGCTGCATTAAGTTCCCCAACTGTGAAGCTATTCCAGAGGAAGTGGGTGATGTGCGAGGATCTCCAGACAACACTAGGGAATCTTCACCTCTGATGACTTCTCCACCCATCCCTATAGATGTCCCCCCTCCTCCTCTTCCTGAGAAGCGCTCTTACTGGGTGAGACTGTTTAGAATGGAGTGCAAAAGTGCCTTTTATTTATTTGTATTTTAATTTGTCTACAATAATTTTCTGCTATGACCCTGTCCATCACCAAACCTGATCTGAAGATGGGAATGTCTGAGAATGTTGAGTAAATCTTATACAATCCAAATGCTGCTTGGAGGATATGAAAAATGGTGGCTAGTTTGTTCGCGACAGAACCAGTTATTCCTCCCACGAGTTTTAAATTGTTCTTTTGCTGTGAAATGAAACCAGCAAGTTAAGCTCTTAGATTTTTCTTCATTATATTTTTAAAATTATGATGCCCAAGCTGAAATACAGTGGGGTCTGAAAGTGAGACCATATTGAAATTGTTACAACAGTATAGTTTAAGATCTAATAATGAGCTTTAATTGAAACATTACCATTCATAACTAAAGACATTAGGCAGTATGACCTTTGCATCGGTAGCTCCAAAGCTTCGGTACTATATACACTGCCAAAGTTGGACATGGTGATAATTTATCTAGTTTTTAAATCGTTACTTAAAATACATTGCTTTTTATTTAGCTTTTAACTGATTTTTCAGAATTGTGTGTGTATATTCTACAGCTTAGCGGTATTTTATGGTTTTATATTACCTTTAGGCTATCACTTTGTATTTGTATTTTATATACACTATTTAAGTGCGTTGATTTATATGCATGTAAAATGCGCTAGAAGTTTCATTTTCTTTATCTCTAGCTGCTTTATCCTGTTCTACAGGGTTACAGGCAAGCTGGAGCCTATCCCAGCTCTCTACAGGCGATGCACTAGAAGTAATAAACATTATTAAAATCGGTTACTTTTATTTAAAATTGTAAAAAGTTTTAGAACTTTTTTAAAATCTGGTAAGTGATATCTTGATATTCAAGATTCTGTACTGTTTCTAGTGCTCTATATTTAAATGTAAGCCCATGTGATCTTAACCAACCATGTTATCTTTGTATAAAAGCTCAGATTTTCCTCGTGTCTAAACTCTTCTTTTGATGCATGTGATTGGATGATGCTAAAATGGATCATAAGGTTTTACATGAACTTGTGGAGTTGGTGTCACTTCAATGCACGCTGTTAAAGGAAAAAGGGGGATATACCAAATGGAGAAACTCTAACAAATTTACATGAATTCAACAAATTTGTAAACTAGAAAAAAATCAAAATGGAGGCATTTTGACTAGTGTTCAGTTTAAGACTTGATTGTATTTAAGGCAGGGTACGCAATTTTAAAGATTTATTATTTTGGGATGTCAAGTGAATTTCAGAATGGCAGTGGGAGGAAAATCAAATGCTCCTGACAATAAAAAGAAAAATAATAACTGGCAGGCACAGGCTGTAAAAAGCCCATCCAGTCATTTCAGAGTCGGGCAGTACACTATCATGTTTGAGTGGCAGCTTTGGAGGATGCTGGATACTTGCTCTTGCTGGTTTCTCAAACACTTCACTATTAAAGCAAGTGGAGACTTTTAAATTAAAAAAAAAAAAAAAAAATCATTTCTCAACGTGATGCCATTTTGTAGCCCCCCCACCCACCACACTTCCATTAAGACCTTCTTGCAGTTCTTCCTGTCCTACTTTGTAAACTGTACTCCAGCTGTATGAAAGGCCAGTATGTTTTGGTTTAGATCATATTCAGTTTTATCAATTTGTACTGAATTAACTTGACAGCAAATTGAGTTTGACCCTGTTTGAGTGTTATTTATTTAGAGCCTAAGCTATAATGTAAGATTTTCAACAGCTAAAAAATTATTAAACAAACTACAATTGAATCAAGGGGGGCCCAAACTTTTGCACTTTGTAAAGTGTAATGCTGTTACACCTTTGTTTATTTGTATTGTAGTGTTGTGTGAGCATGTATGTTTGGCTCGTGCTTGGATACATTCCTCTTGTTGTAATCCACTCCCTGGCCTGCTTCCTTGCCTGGATGATGGTCTTCACCATCCCTGTTGCCAAAATGAATGGCAGGATCCTCGGTATCATCCTCTTCCTGCAGCCTGATGAGATTCAGGTTCGACCAGTGAAGAATGTAAGCTCGGATTCTGATTTTTGATGTTTCAGTAGTTGTGTGTAGTCAGGCTCTTGTTCATAAATACAAACTATGCCACATCTATCAATCAACTTTTTTTTTTTTTTAAACCAGGTTATGAATGTGTTTTTGAAATAATTGCTGGCTGATTTTTTTTTTGAATACATCAGGACACAATCTTGATCAGTGTTTTTAGTAATGTGGAGTGCGAATGGTGATGCTTTACACCAGCAGAACGAGCTATTCGTAGTCGGTGAAGCTGAAAGACAAGTCATCATGCAGTTACTGTATCTTCCATGTATGAAGAACAGAGCCCAAATCAGCAAATGGCAAACCCTCTTTGTTCTGAGCATTTCAGAATTTAAAATGATTACTTTTCTGCTTTTTAGTCTCACACTTGTGAAACGAGGGTCCTCCTGTGCTGCTACCACGCCTTTAACTGGTATTACTACAAATACACAGTGGATGGTGTCAACATCTTTGCTGTCAGTATCCTTTTGCTATTGCCAAGTTGCATCAGGTTGGCTTACAAACTGTCCTTTCGATATTTTCTTAAAGATGTATAGTTGATACTGAGAACATGATTTTTAAGCCACTTGGTGTCCACCCAGTACAGGTAGACACTAGGTGGCTGAGAACTAATTTGGAAGACGTTCTGGACCTGTAGTTGGTTTGTGTTTGGATTGACTGGTGTTCTAGATGCTCTATGGAGTGACCCCTACTCTATTCTCAAGTTTTTAGTTTTAATTAAATTAATGAATTGTGTATATCTTAATGTTCTTATATTCTTTTAAGCTTGTTAAATGTTATCCATTGCAGTTTATACTACTGTTGATCTTGATGCATTTTGAACTGCTTTTTGTATGAAAGATGCTATAAAAAGACTAATAACGGTGTGAGGATCATCACACGCTTCCTCAAAGGCATGTGACACCAGCTGACTGCATCTTTTAAAACTGCTGCTTATGCAACATTAGGTGGCGGCGTAACACCCTGATAGTGGAAAGTGCTATCCGCCCACTTCCGTATACAGGAACTCACAGATGCCTGTGATTGGCAAGTGTCTCTGTAATGGACAGGGGTGCAAGTATGCCTTCTCTCTCTTGAGCACTTAAATCATAGGTTTAAAACAAATTCATGTCTTTACACTCAAGTCCAAGAAGCAGAAATGTGAGGTCACTGAATGTCTTACTATTCTACTACTTTGAATTTACGTGCAGGATGTTTGTCCTGGTGCTTAATACAATTGGGGAATTTAAACAAATCTGGTGAGATTTGAAAGTAATACAACAGCAAAGGTATTATCTGCTGTAGTATCCTCGTATCTTGTCATGCCACTGCTGTATCTGTAGGAGAGCATATCATTTGCTTCCATCAGGTCATGGTTGGAGTGTGGGCCCCAGTGGGCATCTACAGAGGATAAGGTCTGTAGTGTCTCACCACAGGGACATTCAGCACTGGTGATGGATCCCCACTTGTGTAGCTTTGTCTCCAGTTTTGCCCACTTTTGCTCTATTTAGGGTTGCCCAGTGTTCTCTGGTGAGACTTGTACCACTCAGCCTTGGCAGGGCCTCACTGCATGGGCAGCAGTCGCTCCACTTTTCAATCTATACACTGGGGACAGTGTTTACCCCAGCTCGCCATTGCTATGAAGCTTTTACGAACTCTTAATTGTCATCTTGCTTCCTGGTGACTGTAAAGTGGGTCTGTATCCACATCTGCTGGAGTAAATGATTCGATAAACTGTTGGGGATGGTGAGAATCATCCAGATGTTTTTATTGCAACGATCACGGTTTCTTTGCTAATATCTTGTACAAGCATCTTTCTCTGGAACCTTCTTGCCAAGTTACAGCTGGGTCTGTACTGGTTTCCAAATGACCAGGAACCCGATTATTTGGGGTTCATAATCATGTTGAGGACTAGACTGCCTGGGAAGCTATGCCCATGAGGAAAACCTTGTTCTAGTTGGTCTAGCTTGCTGTTGCAATTTTGAACCTGTGATGTCCCCAAACCAAAGACTCATGCAGGCCTTAATTTTAGGTGGTACTTGAAGCCAATGGGCATATAGCTGCAAATGAGGACACCAAGGTCCTATAACCCCCTAATGCTTTGGCTAGAATTGGTCAAAGTAATTTGGTTAATTACATAGTGTGTGTGCTAGGAGATGGATGGTATTTTTTTTTCCCCCCCATTTATTTTATTTAAATGGAGGTTTTGAAGCCACCTTGATGGCATTTTTCTCACAACCCCAGTGACTCTTCTTTGTTCCTCAGGTAATATGAAACCACAAACCCTTGAAATGCCCCCCAATGGAGTCTGGGACTCATGAGCTCAGTACCGTATTTAAAGATGAAATCTTGTTTAGTCCTGCTTTTAGCACCAAAGTTGGTCACAAATAAATATATAGCTTGTGTGCTGTATGGTGGGAAGAACATGGCTGTAGGACAGTGTTTATTCCAAATGCTGTGCTAATTGAAGGTTTTGCATGTTATGTTTCTTGGTTAGCAGGGGTGATTCAGAACTACTGTAGTAATTGCATTAAAAATGCCAATTTTGATTTCATGTACTGTAACTAATGCATGTATGGTGTAGTGTTTTCTGTCCTGATGCCTTAAGGCCCTTAACGATTCTTACTCAGACTTGCTGCCCCTTGTCGTCATCACTCTGGTGATTGGTTATGTGGACCACGATAATCATTTAGTCGGGTCTGAGGTGAAGTTTGCCACAGCTGTGATCTCCATCATCCCCCTGTCTTACTACATCGGCATGGGTATAGCCAGGTATCATCCTTTAAATTGTGGCCCAAGTCTTTCACAACATGCCTGTGCAAAAGTTTACATCCCCTGTGGTTACAATTTTGTCCTGCGGGTATGCTAACTTCTCGCGCTCGTATGTGTATATTTATAATCTAGTGTTTAACTGGAATTAACACGCTGCTCCCCCCAATCTCTCAGTATCTCGGCTCAGAGTAACTTTGCAGTAGGAGCAGTAGTGAACGCCACGTTTGGTTCCATCACCGAGATGACGTTCTACATCACCGCTCTGTTGCAAGGTCATCGCACCGGGAGCAAGTGTTATGGAGAGATCGTTAAAGCTGCTCTCACGGGGACCCTGCTCGGCTGTATCCTCTTTGTTCCGGTCTGTGTGCGCACGCTTGTTAACTCTTCTGTTTTGTGGCAAAACAAGAGTCTCTAGTCTGATTGGTTGACAGGTGTTTCCTCACTTCTGTGCTCATGTTAATGTTTGTATGGTAACAGCTCTTTCACAGGGATTTGTATGGCAGGTGTCACATAATCTAAGACTAATAATGAACATTTATGAAAGTGTATATTTAAGGTTTATGGAAGGACTCTCCAGTAACGGTCTTCAGGACGGAGGATATTTTGATTTTATTTTCCTATGAGCACTCAATGTTCATGGTGCTAAAGGTCTGAAAAATGAATAGTTTGTGCAGTATTTAGGAACTTTTCTTCCTGCTTGTAATTTTATGGCAAGTCAACTTGTTTGTAAATGAGTTGTTGCACTGTACAGCTCTCTGTAAAATAACCAGGATTTATTTATTTTGTGGTCAGATGCACACTAAGGCATTCTCACCCAGTCCTCAGTGTAATCTGGGTTTTTTTTTTTTTCCTTCAGGGTTTGTGTATGATCATTGGGGGCTGCAAGCACAGCGAGCAGAGATTCAACAGCCGATCAGCCGGGGTCAGCTCCGCCCTGCTCTTCATTTCAATTGGAGGTCAGTGAAGGAAGATCAAATGGTGAGTTTTTCAAATAGGCGGACATTTAAAGAGGATATCATGAAAAATCCACTCTCAGTGCTTATGCACGTACATTTGGTACCTGGAGTGGCTGCCAACCTACAAACTCTGAAATAAGACACCCCGGTCAGTTTCTTCTCAGAAAACGTGTGCTTCAACAAGCAGTTCAGATTTATATTCACTTTCTGTCACAAGGGGAGTTCATTACTTGTGCTCGGGTGAGCTGTGGCTTATTTAAAGGAACAGGTACTCAAATCTGCTGCTTTGAACAGGGCTGCTTAGACTGGGTGACGAGGGAGCTGTGGGATTTGACCAAAGCATGTCTCGGACACTTTCTTTAAGATCTCAGAACTGTGTAAACTTGTGGAAAAGGGGTATAATGTCATGTTTTAAATGACCAATATTATAGGGGTTTTAAATAGACACTCTGTATAATTGTGATGTGTTCAAGAATGTTTATACCTTAAAAAAAAAATTCACAAAATTATAGCACTGACCCAATTACCAGTCACTGCAGCAGCCATTGCATTATGCAACTCCCAAACAGTGTGACCGTCTTAAGTACCATAACTGTGTTCTTGTCCTGTGAATGACTACTCTTGATCAGCATGTATTTGTAAATGAGATGTTTTTCATGAGTCTGCCATTTGGGACTTTTCAACATCAGCAAGGTGGCTCTTTCCCCATAGCCAGCAAGGGCTGTAAAGGCACTGCTGGTGACATGTTAAGTCCATCACTGGTGTGTCTAGGGTATTTAAACTTGGTGGAGCCCATCCCTCTCCAGGTTTGATCAATGGGCAGTTTAGAGTAGCCAGTTAGCCTAACTGCATGTCTTTTGGACTGAGAAACTAGAGTACCTGGAAGAAACCCACACACAGGGAGAACATCGCGAGGTTCAGTACTGTAGGACTTTTGTGCTTGGTCACATGACTTGTACGAGCACAAGAACTTGCCCAAAACCTTCAGAATTTTTGCTTCACCTGATGTGCCTTCCCCCCCAATGAGAAGGGAATATTTAGCAGCATGTCCTGTATTACCATGGGCCATTTCTATTTGTCCTTTTTATAGAATGTAATCTTTCCACTTGGAGTTTCTAAAAATGTACATGGTGGGGCCAGTGTGTCAAAACTCTTCCATCCCAGAGTAAGGCTATGGGAAATTAAAGGAGTCATTACTTAACAGCGAGTGGGGTTAAGCCATGGCCTAATGGTTGGAGAAACAGCTTTGGGACCAAAAGGTTCCTGGTTTGATTCCCTGGACCAGCAGGAATGGCTTGAGCAAGGCACTGAACCCCCCCAACTGCTCCCCAGGCTGCTCTGAAGAGCATCTGAGTAATGTAATGTAACAGCAAAATTTAAGTTTTCATGGTAAGATCATGTTTTCAAATCTGCTTGCTCAAGTACATGTGAATCTGTGCATGTTCCAGAATTGATTGCTGTGTCGTGTGCCCTTTTTTTTTTAAATTTGCTGCAGGTGTGTTTGCTCCAACACTGTTCTCTAAAGCTTACGGGAACCTGTTGTGTGACAACTGCAGCAATCCATCTGGTAACCTGATTGGACCCTTCCTCTGCACAGACTGCCACTATGATCTGGTGTGTGTGAGATCACGTCTGTAAAACCATGAAGACATGTCGCTGTTCACCCTGTTTTTGGAATCTAACTTGCTGTTTACTTTTTCCAGAGTGAGAACAACCGCTCCTTGTTTGTGAGTCATGTCGAGTGAGTGTGAAGACACATTTTCAGTGATCAGTGTGTAAATATTAGGAGTGAAAATAACTTGCGGTGATTTTGCAGGCCTCTGGTGTACACGGTCTCAGTGCTTCTCCCTGCTGCATATCTCATCGGTTTGATCTTCACACTGAAGACTCACACTCACATCTACGACATCCACATCAGTGACGTACACTGCCATGGTGTGCTGTTTTTCCTACACCAGCTATACTTGATGTGCAGAACCTTTATTTTTAAGTACATTTGAGTGGATGGTATCTCCATCCTTGACTCTTGTATGCTGCATAAATGGGAATAAAAAAATGGAGTTAAAATCGACTGCAAAGTTGGCATTCGAGCTGCCCTGCTGAGCCAGCCAGCCCTGAGTGCGTGACGTCACAGCAGGAACCGGTGCTATTGACCAAAGCCAGATTTGGCAGGCGAGAGTGGTTGCGATGGCCTCTTTTTGTTTGGATTTCTTGGCGGTTCTTTGGATTCCTGAGATAGTAATACATCTGACTGTGATGGTCCTGAAATTGGAGTGTGTACACGCTAGTGCTATACACGTAGAACCGTATCAGTTCGAACCATCAGAAAGTGAATCTGATAGTAACGCGTTGGCCACAGAGGCCCCCACCTTACGAAATAAAGCCAGAGAACAAGGCTGTCTAGAGAATTGGATGGAATTGAACTGGCCATCTCGTGTCTCTTGTTAAAACAGGACTGGTGTTATAACTTGTGCAACATGCATGCATTTTCACTGATAAAATGTAAAAGGCTAAATAATCAGATGAACTGAGACAATCACATTCTGAAGCAAATTAAATAATCTTATACCAGTAACTGAAACACAAGTTACATGTATTAATCTAAATGCAGGTAAACAAGTGTTATGAGTCGCGTCTTACCCGTTTGTGTTCTCGCTTCTTGAAGGCTGAGCTTGTGGCAGATTGTTTCAAAACAATCTGACTCAGTTCTTTGTTCATTCACTTCTTCCACATAAGGGTGAGAGATATCCAGTGGAGAAATCAGATGGCTGGTCCACTCACTCTCCATACTGAGTACTCTACCATAACTGTTCTGCTCACTCTAGGAGAACTGGTGCAACTGAACTTTCCTTCTCTGGTCATCTTTTCCTATAATTGTTGATACTGCACCCTCTTTCAATACAGGCTCATAGCCAGCACTCAACAGATCAGCGGTCTCGTATGAGTCTTCAGTAAAATGTGCAGAGGAGAGACCACTTCGTAGGTGCCCAATCCGTGAATTTCTTGCAAAATGCATCCAAATCTTTGCAGTTTGAACATTCTTGGGCCATAAATGCAACAAGTCCACCGTCTATCATGTTGCTGGCCAGTACAGCAGCACATCTGCATGATGTGGTGAAAATTGGCTCAAAATGAAGGCTTGAAGTTGCAGTCAACCCTGTTTTTAGTGTAGCTGAAATGTCGATGAGACCAATAACCTTCCTGCGGTGACGTCACAGATGTCAAGGTCATTCACTCAGACTGCTACCTATATGAATCTTTTAATTGTAAAAATTACTATCTTGGATTTATTGTTAATGCTTAAAACTATTCTTGAGGTCTCAAGGCATTTATAAGCAAAGTGGCTCCAAATGATGCTGGGTTTTTATTTATTTTTAAAAGCACCAATTACCCATGAGCCAACAGTGCACTGGTCCAGATGGAGGGCTTTGCTAGTTCTGATCATGGCCACATTCCTGACAGCTGCCTGTGCAGATCTCACCACCGAGCACATCAAACCCATCATCTCTCACTCCAGCATCTCACAGGTCAGTCTCTTACATGGTCTTGTTTCCATAAGACTGGTCATTCCCAGCGCACACCCCATAGTCCTACAGACGTGTCCGCTTAACCACACCTACACGCGCTTTCTGGAGACTCTGATTTTGTAATCTCCAAGCTGACTTGTACACAATCTGATGGCTTGCAAGTATGAAGGTTTCAAAACATCTGGAAATTTGATCAGTTTCTACTTCTTGTTTTGAGGCTTTGTAATTAGTCCTGCACTTGTAGATTTTAAAAAAGGGATTTAATTAAAATTGGGGTCATGGTGGCTCTGGAGCCCATTTGAGGAACACTGGGTGCACAGTGGGAATGCATCCTCTATGGGGTGTTGGGGTAGACCTGTTAACAGTGATGTATTATAGTTTGTGATTTTTAAGTCTCTCATCTCATTATCTGTAGCTGCTTTATCCTGTTCTACAGGGTCGCAGGCAAGCTGGAGCCTATCCCAGCTGAC
>JAOBAM010000014.1:42682953-42696468 GCA_025212355.1 Notarius kessleri
CCCTGAACTCCAAAGGCCCTGAGCCTCCTCAGCAGGTGGAGTCTGCTCTGGCCTTTCTTGTACAGGGCGTGTGTGTGATCAGTCCAGTCCAGTTTATTCTTCAGATGAACACCCAGGTACTTGTAGCTCCAAACGATCTTACGACATAATCAGAGCAACAATCACACTGTGCCCAACAGGACTGGTGGCTGAGGGAGCTAGAACAATTAAACACATTTGCCACCTACAGACTCAAGGAAATTATTTTAAATTTTAGCACCCACATTTATAAGGATTACCAAACAGTTTCCCCCAAATGCAGATGAGATTGTGATAACCAGTGGTGTGGAGCCCTTTATTTATTAATTAGCAAGAAGGAAAAAAAGGGGGAGGAGCATCAAATTCAAACATATTAAATGAGAACCACTTTAACACATTTATTTTAAAATGCAATGCTATTGACCAATTCAAGCTCAGGAGTTCCAGTTTAATGGAACTATACATCTCACAAGGTCAGAGCCTCTGGGTGGAATACACAATTAACCTGATCAGTCCCTTTGGACCATGCTTGCTGAAATAATTGCCATTGCCCCTTTTGAGCCATAACCTCAACAACAGTAGCTACTAAGTGGTGGTGGTGGTGGTGGGGAATCTTTGAAAACCTTACTACAAAATATTTGTCGTACTTCCAAAAAACATAGTCCTGGGACATTATATGGACAAGGCCAGCTGACAATCACAGACACCCTACAACAAACCATATTACTGAGACTCCAATATACACTTCTCTGGCTTCACTTTTATATCTGCTTGCTGCAAAGAAGAATCTCAGCACCAGATCTCCAGCTCAATCAGATGCCCATCTATATTGGAGAGAAAAACAATGAAGTAAAGCAAAAGTGACTGGCAGTTTTGAGTCCTAAACATCCTTTCCATCCACATCTGAAAAGTTCTCGGGGCACTGCATAACCCAAAGGGCATCTGATTAAATTTGAACAACCCATAAGTGAAGCAAAATACATTCCTTGGATGGTCTGCCTCTGCCAATGGAACCTAGCTATACCAGCTCATTAGATCTATTGTTAAAAAGAAAACCCACTGGGCACTTGACAGGGCATCTACAGATTCCTCAGTCTGAGAGGGGAGGAACTCATCCTTCTGGGTTTTTAATACTTACTGTCTAATTCATGCACATCTTAAGGTCATCATCCTTCTTTCTAATCAAAATGATAGGCGAAACATTGTGACTAAAACTTTCTTGAATTACGTGTTTGTCATGGATATGAGCCATGGTTGCATCATAGTCAGAAGGCGGTACACCTATACCTCAGCCTCACAGGTTTATCATCATCAGCAAGGAGATTCAGTCTGAGAAATGCGGCTACTACAGCCAAGATCAGCCTCAGAACCTGAAAACTCAGGTGCAGATCTATTAAGCAGGGGTCTTACCTTGCCTTGATCTAACTTGGAAAGAGGAGACTGCTGGAACTGTCATAAGATCTGAACTTGAGATCCATCTTTGTGACTCCTGTGAGTAAACTCTAAACTCTACATTTGTCCTGGTGCCAACCATGCCACTGATTTTTATGATTACAAACTAGCTTGTTTGTGACAAACGTTCACAATTAGTATGCAGAAACTTTAAAAATAGTATTAAAAGCAGGAGACACCAAAAAACCTCCAGTAAATGATTGACACTGCTGAGACTTTTAACCAATTCACAAAAGTGGTGTGAATATGTAGCTGTCACTAGCTTATCCATAGCTTCAGGTATTAGGAACTGGCCTTTTAACTCTCATTTTAGCAATCCATACAAGATTTCATGTGGGCTTGATGACAGTGCCGAAAAACCTGCTGCCAGGGGGCTGAGGCATACAAGAACAAGGAGAGCAAGGCCATACTGTTAGAATAGCTCTTCATAACATCCACAAGTGTTTATACCTATACTATTAGGGTAATGACTAAATGATGGTGGTGTAGTATTAGCTTGTAGCAAAACGACTTGGAGCAAAACATTACTGGATCCTTGAATGGTCCAGGAGAACCTGGGGGCTCTTTGACATTTTGCTGGATCCTTGAATGGGGTAGGAGAACCTGGGGTCTCTTTTACTACAAGCCACCTTCATCTAGGTTACCCTACCTAACTAAACTTTGTCATTCTTCCACATATATAGTGTACAGAAGAACAAAATGTCATTTTCTTATGAATCAAGAAACAGTGCAAACGACAAAGATCAAGATAAAATAGTAAACATTAAGTGTTGCAAGAGCTGGAAAAGAACTGTTCTAACATAACATAACATAACATAACATAACACGCACACCTGAATACAGCATAACAGAACCTAACACACAATACCACAACCTAACACATCATAACATAATATTAATTGCAAAAACAGTGCAGACAAAAGACAGTGTGACATAATGTAAACAGCAGCAGAACTATGACGGCAGCTGTGATGAAGAGAATAAAGTGTCAGTGTGCAGTTTTTGTGTTTAGAGTCCATTGTCCAGTTTGTGTATTGATTGTCCAATGTCCATTTTAAAGTGACAGTGCACAGAAGCTTGGGATATCCATTGTTTATGTGTATGAGTTGGATGGAGGAGGCAGGTTGTTAGGTATTGGGTGGCACCAGGGTGTTCAGGGCTCTGACAGCTTGGGGGGGAAGAGGCTGTTGCACCTCAGCCATTAGCATTACCTAGCCAAAATATGGTAGTTAATGACCAAAGGTTTAACCAACAGCAAGGTTGAAGTTTATGCTGGAGATTTTGCTCGAAGAAAGTTTCAACAATAGGAGATACAATTGTTCTTGTGTCCAGTAAACAATCCATTACCACCTGCCTACAAATCTTGACCTTAGAATGACTAAATGTGGCAAAGCACTGAGGTGCACGTAAAGGTGCCACACTTTGGGTCAGTGGATTTATTTGTTCCTGCTGCTTCAACAACATGGCTTTTAGGTACACCATGACTTGAGCATAGATTTAATTAGATCTGCTCCCACTGGATAGCTTCAGCTCATACACTATATAGCCAAAGATTAGACCTGAACATAATCATACTGTACATGTCGTTGAACATCATTCTACATTTGGTCCCCCTTTATTGCTATAATAAACTCCACTCTTCTGGAAAGGCTTTCCACTAGATTTTGGGGCATGGCTGTGGGGATGTGTGTTCATTCAGCTACAAGAGCATTTGTGAGATCAGATGCTGATGTTGGATGAGGAGGTCTGGGGTGCAGGTAGTGTTCCAGTTCACCCCAAAGGTGTTCATTGGGGTTGAGGTCGGTCAGAGCTCTGTGCAGGACACTTGAGTTTTTCTACTCCAAACTTGGCAAACCATGTGTTCATGAACCTTGCTTTGGTCCTGTTGGAACTTGTTTGGGCCAATTATTTCCAGTGAAGGGAAATCTTAATGTTACAGCATACAAAGACATCCTATACAATTGTGTGCTTCCCACTTTCTGGCAACAATTTGAGGAAGTAGCACATGGGTGTGATGGTCAGGTGTCCACAAACTTTAGGCCATATAATGTACTTTGAGTATGGAAAACTTGGGGTTCTGCCAGACTAACTTAATCAGAGAAAAGGACACCAGCATTTGGCAAAGGGCTGGGCGCATGATGAACAACCTTATAAGATGTGTGAGCATGGGAATACTTCATTCACCTGATTATTTTGAACAGCCACAAAATTAATTGAGAACAGAATTTTCAGACCTCTCCTTCAGGATAAATACCTGTTCAACATCCTATTGGTGATCAAACAAAATAAGGTGCCTTCTAATCCCTCGCTCTTACACTGACCAGCATTTCTGTTTATTTCCTAAAAGCAGGGTATATTCTCCCAGTTATAAGACAACCAGTTGGCTGGGACAATGACATTAACCACAGCATCATCATCATTGTCAGCTGTCTATCACTAGCAATGATAACTGCTTCATTAGGACGTGCAGAAACGCAGATGGGCCGCAAGGCCCACACCAGAGCTACAGAGTCATCTGCAGCAGTGGCAGGAATGGCCTGGCTGAGCTGCCATGGAATGTCTGGCTTCGTGAGCCCTTTGTATACTCCCTTTGATGCTTGTCTTCAATTGCAGACACTGAGCTTTTAACTATGTTTCGCCATGTTGCTCTATCCAAGGCATCCCTTTCCCACATCTGATCGATAATTCTGGCATTCTTCATGTTCCACTTCAAGATGTCTTTGTACCTCGGTTTCTGTTCTCCTTGTCTCCTCTTTCTGAGGTTCAGTTCTCCATAGAAAATAGCTTTGAGGGAGTGGCGCTGCTGTGCTTGTGTGATGCAGACGTGAAAATTTTCAGCTCACAACAGGTGGAATTTCTATCGATCAAAAAAGACCAATGAGCCTATATTTTACTTCATAAAGAATTGTGTAACATTTATTTAACATTTGGAAGCAGTAGCTTTGTGCCTGAAGTGCTTTTCAGTGTTGGGTTCAGGGAAAATCAACAAGCCAAATAAGCAGCGTGCAACAGACCATCAATCTCCAAGAGGAGAGGTTAGCTTCTGTGGAGGACTCTGCTACTAAAACTAGCGATGCACTGACTGAAATGGAAGTTACGGTGGCGGCTCTCAAAGGAGAGATACAATCGCTGCAAAATAAATGTGAAGATTTGGAAAACAGGTCGAGGAGAAACAACTTAAGGGTAACTGGTATTGCCAAAGGAGAGGAGGGTAAAGCTCCGACAGCGTTCATATCCAACCTCCTGAAAGACCTGCTGGATCTCAATGAAAAACCACTTATTGACCAAGCCCATCGATTAGCCTCATCCAAACCGAAGCCGGGTCAACCACCCAGGTCGTTTATCCTGAGGGTCCACTACTTTCACGTGAAAGAACAGATTCTTTGCTTGGCCCAGGAGAAAAGGAGTCTACTATACAAGGAGGCTATACACATCTTCAGAGACTTAACCGCTGGCGAGGCGAGAAGAAGGGTTGTGTTCAACAACGTGAGGAAGGCGCTTCAGAACATCGCTGGTACCCGGTTTGGCTTCAGGCATCCTGCTACCTTCAGAATCACTCTACCAGGTGGAGATGAACATCGATTCACAGACCCACAGAAGGCCATGGACTACGTCAAATTAGTCCCGTCTTCAGAGATTCCGGAGCCAGAATAACGTTAGGCATGTGAGGACTTCTGGGGTTGCTTCAGGTTAACTCTCCATCTCTTTTTCCCCCCTTATTTGTGAATGATTAAGATATGGTTCATAGTCAAATTAGACTATTGTTTATACATGATGTTCATAATTTTACAGGATAAATGTTGCCCATTTTTCATAGTCTCGTAACAGATTTATATGTCGCCTAGGCCCTGTGGTCTCACAGCCAGTATTCATGCACCTGTAGTGTTTTGTTTTGTTTTTTCTTTTCTCTTCTCTTTGAGGTTCTGCGATTAAGCAATATAAGCTCGTGCTAATGTTGGGGTATAGAGTGAGTTTTCACCCGTGTTGGGGGGTGAGTGGCTGGGCGGGAAGGAAGGGGTGAATGTGAGTGCTTTTTATGTGTTTTGTATTTGTGTCATTTTACCCTTTTAATGTATTATGGCCACATTCTATGGTTTTGTCTTTGCTGCAAACAATAAGTGATATTTCCTCTCTGAAAGTATGGGAGCTTACATAAATTTTGCTAGCTGGAATGTGAAAGGTCTAGGTAAGCCCAGTAAGCTCAATAAGGTGTTGGCACATTTGGATAGCTTACATGTACAGATTGCATTTCTCCAGGAAACTCACCTGTCTATATCAGATCACACAAAACTGAGAAGGAGGTGGGTTGCTCAGAGTTTCCATTCTCTTTTCAATAACAGAGCCAGGGGTACTGCTATCATCATGCATAGAAATGTTACATTTACTGCCTCAGATGTCATTGCTGATAGATATGGGAGATATGTTATTGTATTTGGGTATAAGTTTATATCATGGGTCAAACTAGTGTATGTAGATCCTATCTCTTCAGTACACATGAATAACATTTCTTCTGAGCCTTTCTCAGTCTCCCGTGGTACATGACAGGGGTGCCCTTTGTCGTCCCTGCTATTTGCAATTGCAATTGAGCCTTTGGCTTTGGTATTATGTCAAACAACTCAATTGACTGGGATTCTTAGGGAGGATCAAGAACACATGGTCTCTCTATATGCTGATGACCTTTTGATATACCTTTCTGACCCCTCCCGGTCCCTTCCATCAGCCTTAAGTATCTTGAACACATTTAGTAAGTTCTCTGGGTATAAAATCAACCTATCTAAAAGTGAGTTGTTCCCAGTTAATGAAGCAGCATGTGCGTTATCATTCAATATGTTCCCCTTTAAAGTAACCTCTAAATGGACTTACTTTGGAGTTATAGTACCTGACAGTTTTTCAAAACTTTTCAAAGAGAACTTTGGTCCTCTGGTGACGAATGTAGAACAGATTCTTAAACACTGGAATCAACTTCCATTGTCTGTAGCAGGGCGGATTAATTCAATAAAAATGTCTATACTCCCAAAATTTACATATCTCTTTCAAAGTATTTGTTTTTATACCCAAGTCTTTTTTTTTGTAGATTAGATGGAATTATTTCATTATTTATTTGGAATAATAGACCCGCCAGAGCAAGGAAAAGTCTCCTAACACAACCCAAGTATTCTGGTGGTATGGCTCTTCCAGATTTCCAATCTTATTACTGGGCCTGTAACATTCGACCCATATTGTACTGGCTATATGAAGACCCTGGTGCAGATACACTGTCTTGGCTGTTTATTGAGTCTAATTCATGTAAAAAATCATCACTGGCAGCTCTTGTATTTTCACCTCTCCCCTCATTGTACCCAGCTCACACAACAAATCTGTTAGTTAAGACATCCCTCAAAATATGGATTCAGATAAGAAAATATTTTGGTTGGCAGTCTTTCTCATTTAAATCACCTGTTTACCCATATCATTATTTTAGACCAGCCCAAATGGATAGAGCATTCCTTATTTGGTGTAATGCAGGCATTAACCAATTTCAAGATCAGTACTATAATGGGACCTTTGTAAGCTTTAAATATTTGTGTGACAATTTTAATATTCCCAGAACTCACTTCTTTCGTTATCTCCAAATTCGTGACTTTGTTAGGAATATTTCCACTGTATTTCCAAATCAGCCTTCCTCTGCCCCCTATGACCATATATTAGACCGGCCTTTATCATTTAAAGGTATCATATCAGTTAGTTATAGTGCATTGATGGCACTCTCACCTTCTTCCACAACTGCTATAAAATCACAATGGGAAGATGAGTTTGGGGAATCTATCCCTGAGGAGTCATGGGAGGCTGCTTTGAGCAGAGTACATAGTTCATCAATCTGTGCAAGACATGGGTTATTACAATTCAAGGTCATCCATCGTGTTCATTGGACAAAACTCAGACTGTCTAAAAGGTTTGATATAGACCCATTATGTGATCGCTGTAAGTGCAACCCAGGTTCACATACCCACATGTTCTGGTCTTGCCCTAAGCTGGCCCATTACTGGAGATCCATATTTGACACTATGTCAGGCTTTCTGGGACGGACAATACCACCATGCCCCTTAATTGGGTTGTTTGGTGTTACATCCGACCAGTTAGGTCTAACCAGGGCAGAGTCTAACAGTATTGCATTCCTCACTCTCTTGGCAAGAAGGCTGATTTTGGTCAGGTGGAAGGACTGCAAACCTCCAACGTTTACACATTGAGTCAAAGATGCAGTTTACTTTCTCAAACTTGAAAAAATGAGATATTTTTTAAAGGGATCAGCAAAACACTATCATAAAATATGGGGACCTTTCCTGGATTATGTTAAAACGCACATCACACTCTCTATAGAGTGAGTAGAGGCATGTGATTCTCATCAACTCAGCGATTGACTACCTAAATACCATAACAGTTTGATGTCTAGTGGTCAACCCTTCTCCCTTTCTGTGATATATTATTTATTTTCATTATTATTTATTTTTTTATGGTGGTTGTTTTGTCTTTTCTGTGTCTTGTCTTTTTATACTCTGATTTGAGTTACTATATATACTGTAAAATGTTTCAGGAACACTCATGATGTAATGTTCATGCCAAACTGAAATAAAAAAAAAATTATCAAAAAAAAAAAGTGCAGAAGCTCTGTGTCAGGATCTGGCACAGGTATCATATCTGCCAGCAGTAATACACTTGTAGTTTGAGAGAGAGAGAAGTGATGAGGTATGCTTTTATCCTACAGTGGTTTAACACTCGCATTCACACCTATGAGCAGTTTGGTGTAGCCATTTGACCTAATCTGCATGTCTTTGGACTGCGAAAGGAACCTGGAGGAACCCCACCTTGGCATGAAGAGAACATGCAAACTGCACACAGGAAGGGCCAGGCCGACTGGCAGGTTCAAACCCAGAACCTGTGTACTATGAGGTGACTGTGCTAACCACTGCACTACCACGCCACCCTGGCTCAAGACAGTATAACATTTTAAATAGATTTGGTACAGATATAAACCTATTGTTGGCTCTTGGCAGACGGTCTTAGCAGCTCAGGTAATGCGTGAGTTCGCTCCTTGTCTTGGAGCTTCGCTCATGGCTGATTCTACCAGTGTTTGATTTGCAGAGGTGGCAACCAGATTCTACCAATGTTTGGTTTGCACAAGCGGCAAGGGAAGTTGGCAACCCCAGGTAGGGCACTGGCCCTCTGCTTCCTGCATTGGCTCGTTTATTCCCATTCTGAGCTCAGGCGGCTTTCCTCCTGTAGGGTGGCTCCCTGTACTCATTGCGCTTTGCCACGCAGGCCGGTCATTGGCAATTTGTTTCCAAGAAGAATGGTCAATGTTGAACTGTTTCACAGTGTCCCTGCACACATCTTTAAAATGCAGCTTGGGCCTTCCATGAGGACATTGGTAAGCTCACCCAAAAAAAAAAAAAATGTTGCTTTGGAATGTGGGTGTTGTTCAACCTCTCCACATGTCCAGTCCATCTCAGCTTTCTCTTGCTCATGATGATTTGTTGCTTGCTCTGCATTATAAACCTATAATGGCTAATATAAATATTCTTTGTAAGTGTACATGTGCAATAACAGGCATGAAGGCACCCTGGAACATGTAGTGCCCAGCCACTCTGTCAACAAACCAGAATGATCAAAAGCACAGTATATAACAAAATGGCCGACTAAACAAATAGGTTTTCAACCTAAACTTGAAGATCAAGACTATGGCTGAGTCCCAAACACGAACTGGAAGGCTGTTCCAGAGCAGGGGGATTTGTCGGAACAAACTCTACCACCATTTCTAGTCTGTATTATTCTAGGTACTAATAAAGAGCCTGTACCTTTTTTATTTGATGTATGTGGGATCAGTCCGTATTCTAGTCGATGCTAAAGTTTACTGGGAGCGAACGTAGTGCAGATCAAATGGAGGATACGTCATCAAACTTTCTGATTCTCGTCAAGACTCTACCTGGACTAACCATCTTGTTTATGTGCCTACTGGAGCATCCATCACCGTCCAACAAGGCATTACAATAGTGTAAACTACAGGAAACAGAAACATGAGCAGATCTTTGTATTCTGTTTCTGAGAAATATTTGAGATGAAAAATGCTGCCCATGTTTACATGACCTTCAAACAAAAGTCTGAAATCAATAAACACTCCAAGGTCTTTCACTGCTACACATGATGAAATTGAAAGACTATCCAGAGTCACTACACAGTCAGAAAGGGTATTTCTTTGCTGGCTTTAGCTTGAGGAGAAGTACTTCTGTCTTTCTGTCTCAGAATTAAGTTGAAGTTTCTCAGCAGTCATTATCTAATGTCCTTGATACATTCTTCATCTTTATTCAGCTCATGTCAGTTTTGCTGAAACATACAGCTTACCAATAGTTCTGATGGAACACTGCATCCTGGTGAATAGTTGTTGTTGTCGTCATCGTCGTCTTCTGGCTTTTCCCGTGAGGGGTCACCACAGTGGAGAATGTCCCTCCATCTCCTCCTGTCCACCGTAACTTTTTCTGTTGCACCAACCGTCCTCATGTCCTTTTTCACCACATCCATAAATCTCATCTTTGCTCTTCCTCTTTTCCTTCTACCTGACAACTCCATCCCCAGCGTCCTTTTCCCAACATACTCTGGATTTCTCCTCTGTACATGTCCAAACCATTTCAATCTCGTCTCTCTCCAAGCCTTCCTACATGTCCTGTCCTGTCCCTTTTTAAAATACTCATTTCTAATCCTGTCCAACTTTGTCACTCCCAATGAACACCTCAATATCTTCAGCTCTGCTCCCTCCAGTTCAGCCTCCAGTCTTTTTGTCTCCAAACCAGACAACATTGCTGCTCTTACTACTGTCTTGTCCACTTTCACTCTTGCTGGTACCCTTCTGTCCCAAATCACTCCTGACATTTTCCTCTCCTCTATCCATTCCAACCTGCCTGCACTCTCTTCTTCACTTCTCTTCTGCACTCGCCATTACTTTGTCCAGTTGACCCCAGATATTTGAACGCCTCTGCTTTGACCACCTCTATTCCTTGTTGCGGTACCATTCCACTGTCCTCACCCTCTTTCACGCACATGTACTCCGTCTTGCTCTGACTGACTTTCCTTCCGCTTCTCTCTACTGCATATATCCATATCTCGGAAGTTTTCTTCCACTTGCTCCCTGTTCTCACGACAGATGAATAGTAAATAGTATAGAAGAAATAAAATGTCGGGGCATGCTGTTATGGGAAAATAAACAGTGAGAAGTGGAGTTATTGTTACCACCCCAGTCGTTAATGCTATTCCAACAATAGCATGTACTAAAGTCATTTTACAGTGTCTGTAACTTCAAGTTTTATAGCTTTACTCCTGACAGCTACAAAGCACTGACACTGGAGAGTGCTGTCTTTGCAAGAGTCCAATAAATGTGGAGGAAGAGATTTTGATCTGCACGATTTCTGCTATTTATTTAGTTTTTCTATTATTTTTATCCACTGATTGCAACATTATGGTTCAGGGAAATTGAATTGCAGTGCGATCTCAGTCATAAGGCCCCAAAGACGCTGTTTATATGAATGAATGAATGAAATGAATGATGAAAACTCTTCCTGTCTTCAAGGACAAATTGGATGCAAATGCAGTTTGCTTTTCACTCTGGATTGGGAAAGAAGCCTCATTATTTTCTTTAATTTCTTGAGGCACGTTGTTGGTGCTTGATGTTCAAAGTGCATGTACACACCTGAAACTCTTTCAGCACCGTATTATTTATTTATTTATTTTTAATTATCCTCATTTGTTGCCTAATAGACTGGAAGAGGCTTGCTTTTCTGCACTCCTTTTGTTAAGGATGCCTCTTTTTCATGAAAAACTACTGGGGCTTTTTGGAGTTCATTTTGATTAACCTCTGCTTGGCGATACAGACTTGCAGCTACAGAATAATCCCATTGAGGTGAATGCGAATTTATTTACTAATTTATTATTTGAAAACAAACATGTGATCCGGAGCAGCAACAAAAGTCATAGCAATGTAATAACTTCATAACTTCAAGGGCATTCACACACAATCCAGTCTTGGAACCCTGAGGGCACTTTTCCAGTTGTTGTTGTTGTTTGCTCCAAGAGTTTTGTACTTTTTGTGAAGTATGAAAGCTGTTTTTGAGCCTCGGAGTGTTCCAGGAGTGATTCTGATTTCTGGTCCTGTTGAAAATGGTAGTCTGAGGCTCACTTGCGCTGTGAACCTCCTGTGTGATCCATATTGTGTGTGGAAACTATCTGTATGCTGAGGTACAGGATTTGTTCAACTTGGCTCGTTACTTCCTGTTTCAGGAACTGGAGCATTGCAATTAGCTCCCCTTTGTGGTGCTTGTGTTGGACACAGAGCATCATGAAAAGCGCCTCTTATTCTGGCAAAAAAAAAATAAATTTTTATACAAGAAGTCCTTGCTTGCAGGTATTATGGACATCCAGAAATGCTGGTCTTGATTACTTGAATGTTGTGGCCAAAGGAAAATAATTAAGAAACTAGATAGACTGTGACTAAAGTCACAGTAATTTGCATGAGCTGACCTTTGTCAGTTGAAGGTCAAGGAAAACTTGCGCCCTGCCGCCCTGAACAACAACAAACCTGATTGAAAAAATCATGAAAATTGACAGTTATAAGTGATTGGGGGGAAAATCCTGTTTTTCATGGATCATTCTGGTTCAGTGATCCAGATCAGCACCAAAAGTCACAGCAACGTAATTCAGCCCAGATGTATTCTTCATGTGAAATTTGGTGATTGGTTGAAAAGTGAACGAGAAATGGTGTCCTAAAAATGTTGTTAATAATAATAATAATCGAAAGATCCTGAGTGAGAGTAACAATTTGCACTAGCATAAATAAATAAACATCAATCTATTTTATCTTCTATTTTTAGACATGTTTACTTCTCTGATTCAGGAGCTTTGGAGCAAATTTTAATTTCCCTCTGGGGATTAATAAAGTGATTCTGATTCGAATGGAGAAACATACCTACCATTTTGCACACTTGGATTTGTGCAATCGATCCACAGTTGGGAAAGAATTTGTGAAAGCAAACCTGTGATTATGAGCCCCGCCCACAAATGAGTGTGTGGACTTTCCGATTCAGACTAAATGTTGTTTTGTCTGAAGTGTAAAAGCTGTTTGCTGTTTCTTCCAGGATCACCTGCTCTTTTCTTGGAGCAAACCTTGAATATTGATTTTCTTTGTCTCGCTCTTTCCCTCCTGGGTTAAAACCGGCTATTGCAAAACGTTCAGAAACAACCGGCAAAAACACGATGGTGGGATTCATCGGGGATCGAGCTTCTTCCTCATGGCAAGAACGGTTCAATGATTTCCTTCCCCTTCAGCAGAAAGGTCAATTGGGGCTCTTTGTCAAGGCTTTAAATGGGTTTGTGATTCTCACTCATGTCCTAATTTATGGGGCTTTTATTCATGGCACTTCAATGAACTTGACTTTTTTTTTTTTAAACACCTTTTATCTAAAGCTACGCCAGGTAAACAGAAAGGAATCATGTCACTCCTGACTGCGACCTGTCCATTTAAAGCCATGCTATTATTATGGAGAACTGTGAGGAGTTCATGTGGAACTACTGAAACATGAAAAGTTATTAAAACGATAAAGAATAAACAAAAACCAGCCCTGAGTATGTAAATAGAAGAAAAGATCACAATATTTGGGCTCTTGATGCACCAAGTTGAAAAAAGTACAACTTTTTTTTTTAAATATTTTTATTTATTTGTCAAAGAAATTTCAACCCTGGTTAAAAGCCAAAAATATTTACTCCAGCACCAATGCATCTACACTCACGATCCATCCACCTGCTGTTTGTTTTCTGCAGTTCTGTAATCAGCCGATCCCTCGACAGCAGCACGATGCGTCAAATCCCACAGATACAAATCAAGAGCTTCAGTTAATGCTCATAATGTTCAAACATCAGAACGGGAAAAATCGTGATCTCACAGTGAAGTGTGACTTTCTTTCTTTCACTGTGGTATGGGTGTTGGTTTGAGCCAGATGGACTGGTTTGAGTATTTCAGAAACTGCT
>JAOBAM010000014.1:43649924-43660530 GCA_025212355.1 Notarius kessleri
GCTGTTCTAGCTGCAAAGGGTGGACCGACGTCATATTGAACCCTATGGATTAGGAATGGGATGTCACTTAAGCTCATGTGTGAGTCAAGGCAGGTGAGCGAATACTTTTGGCAGTATAGTGTATTTGCGTCATTCCCAGTTGACCAAGATGTGTATATTTGTGAATGTGACTAGCTCAGCCCCAGAGGGTCAGAGGTTAGTATGTATAGAGCCATTTAGGCTGTGGGGATGGTGAAATGGATGGAAAGGGAGGAAGGAAGATGTGCTCAGTCTATGAGGGACTGAAGAAAGCCAGCTGCTCCCCCTGCGTTGTGCTGCTACTGACATGGATGTCAAAAGGGGCTATTTGGAAAGTCACTGGCAACATCCGAGGCTCTTGGTTTCCCACGCTGCCTTCTCATGCTCCCCATACTCCCCTTATTTTCACACAGAGCTATAAATAAGCCCCACTGCCCCAATCTGATAGAGCAGCTATGAAAAAGTGCTCTGGAATGAACACTATGTAGCTGTGATTATTAGTCCTTCCAGTAAATCATGCTAATAGTTTTGATACTTAAGGAGCATTGCTGTGTATGACTCAAGTATACGTGTGTGTGTGCGCGTGTGGTGTTGCCTCCTGTAGAGGTTTTGGGGAGTTCCAGGGGTGATTAAAACTTTCAGTCTTTCGTGACCTACTTGTTTTTCTTCCAGTTTCTGCCACCCAGAAGCAGTACTGCATGTAACCTTGCCGTTCTTCCATTCTTTATCTGGTATGCATTGTTTATTATTCAACAAATATGCATAACTATTAGTTTAATATGCCTCCGCCCCATCTTAATCGCCTTGCTTTATATTCTTTTGCCCATTTAAAAAGTGATTTACTAGGAAGAATGGTGGTATTAATTTAAGACTGTACAATAGGCTGTTTCATTGGAATTTGTGGAGATGATTATAGTCAGAGCATCAACTCTGTTATGGAAATATGTTCGTCGAGAGCAGGCTTCTCACATTCATTGTTTCTGGCCTTAAGGGAGTGTTCTGCAGGCTGCATGCGTTCGTTCAGCCACAGATGAATAACAAGCCGTTGCTTTATTTGCAATAGTCTCTAATGCTTTTATTCTAACAAATTGCCAAATTGTTTGAGATGCCTTCAAGATAAATGCAAACTGTGTGTCTGCAACACGCAGCTGTTTCAGCTGTGCTCATTGATGAAATGAGCGTTATTTTGTCTCTGGTGTGTTGTCGTCTAATGTGTGCAAAGAACAGTAGCATCATATCCTCAAAGCTTGGTGTAGGGCTAGACGCAAGGGCTGGCTGCTACGCTCAAAGATAATAAACATGTTTTTCCGTTGCCTTATAAAGAAGCCACGAGCATGACAACAGGAAGAACCTGTGCGTTACATGCCGCACAGTGTCGCCATGGCAACAAACACAGGTAAGCAGCTCATCAGGAAGTGAAGGCAGTGCTGACAGACGAAGGAACAAACCGAGCGAGGTCAGTATCAGATGGAGCACCACCAGAGATGACTTCACTCGGCTATTGTTCCTCTCAAAAAAGGAGGGACTGATGAATATTTCATTAGCATCAGCTGGAGAAACCGGTTTAGCCTGCTGAGCACTCTGGCTTTCTCTTAATTTGAAAGGCTGAATTTAACAAGCTGGAATGAGTGCCACAGTGTACACTACTATTCAGACAGGATAAGATTTCTGGACATGTCTATCGGCATTATGATTTGCGTGTGTTGCGCAATCTCTGTATAAATCGCAGAGATGGAGGTGTCTTCACCATGGATGAATGGCGGTCACGCCAAAAGTTACATGCATATAGCATAATGGCATGTTTTTAATCCAAACCGATTGTTTTGACCATTCTAGCCACTCAGTGTAGGGCTTGTGGCCATGGACATTTGCACATTAATAGGACACATGCCCATAGCATACGTGTGTTATACCTGTGAATAACTTGCCTCAAAACCCACAGAGGCTTCTCTGACGAGCCTTTTAAATGTCTATATTTAATTGCTCTGCATTTTAAACAGATAGAATTAAGCACTCCCTTCACAAGGACGGAACAAAATCCTTAAAAATGTCAGTTTGGAGGGTAGCTGCATTACCAAGGGTCATTTTATACTGTGTTTGGTGTTTTCTTTCTGAACTCGGGTAATTATTGACACAACTGAATATGGCTTAAGAGTTCATGGAAGTGAAAATTGTCATCAGCACATAGCATTTTATGAGTCTCTGTTTGAGGTTTTACATTTGGTTGACTGGTTAATGAATTGGAAAGGGTTTTTGCTTTGATATTCACCTGACTTTTGTCCTGGACCTCATTGCTGTCTGTTTTTTTTTTTTCTAATGTTGAGAATGAATGTTTTGATGAGCCGAAAATAACGGTAGATGGATAGACTTGGGGCCGACATGGATTCATGACGAGGCCTATAGGATATTAAAAACTGGTGATCTAGACTGCTCCTTATCACTCATTTTTAGCTAACGGCTGGCCACTTTAATAGGGACTTGTTGATTCTTAAGCCTCCTTCACAACCCACCGTATGGGTGGTCTACGGTGTAAAAAAAAAAAAAAAAATTGGCAAAACCATGCTTGAGACTTGCGTGTGTTCAGCGCCGTAGAAGGTCACAGACTGCCCGTGGAGACTTTTGGTCCTGCACATGCAAATTCTACAGGCCTTGTGACAAATCAAGAACGCATACGCTACCAGGACCCGTACTCCTTTTGTACACCTGAACCAAGTCAGCAGCACGGCTAGTAGGGACTTTTTGCGATGACCGTAAGACTCACGATGACCATGCGTCACTCATATGAGTGACGTGTCTCAGAAATACTACACAAGTATGCACACGTGTCTTACGCGCTGCACAAATAGCAAAAGTGCATCTCACTTTCTACCCCTATGTGTGGTGTGTGTGCAGTGCATGGGACATGAGGGGCAAGACTCTGGGTGTGTATATATTGGGGAGGAACCAAGGAACCGATCGTGTAGCATTGTGGAAAGGAAGACGACCACCTTGTTTACTGTTTTTATTTGAGTACATATTTATTTACCATGCAAACGTCAAATAATGAAACATGAGTATAAGGGAATAACTCATTTTATTACATTGTAAAAAATCCCAACTAAATGGCCCAACAGTTTGAGCACTGAAACACACTTTGACTCCGAGCTGCTGTCCTGCTCCTACTCCTGCTGAGTGGTGGAACAGGGTGTCGGGATGTTCTGGTCCTGATCACTGAGCATGGCACAATGGCCTGACAGCGATGATGGGATTGCAATGTCCTCGATTCTGGGCGTCATTAGCTGAAACATACATGAAAATTAGCATATATAATATTAATTACATAAGCATATACAGACTGAAATGAATGTTTAAAGCATGCGTATTTACCTGTGAAAATCCTGGCGGGGTGCTGTGCCTTCTGCCGACTTGAAGCCATACTTCTCCCTGTCCGTGCAGGGCTCGCTGGTGCTGCTACCATCATCAAATTTCTCCTCCTCCCCCTCTGCTGTTTCAGGCTGGGTTACTTCACTTTTGCTCGCTTCTTCTTGGGTCTCATTTTCTAAACTTTAAACTGAAATTTTTTAAAATTTTCCCACAAAACATCCAGTGTTCTTCAGTCGAAAGACAGATGCAGAATGCTGCAGACAGCTGGTTTTATACCCACTCCTGGCTTGCATCACACGCAAGTTATGAGTGATTGTAATGTACTAATCACATGCATCACACACGCTTCACAAGAGCGGCCCAAACTCATAGTGCAGGAAACTGGTAAAATGCAAGTCTCACACACTCCACACTCACTGATCACGCACTGATCACGTGCGTCAGATATACACTTTCCACGGGCTAATGGTGCAATTTTTCCCACATCTCGAGGAAGTCAGGTGTGCAACCTGTACTTGACAAGTACTTTGCCTGTAATCCTCCCCCAAACTTTTCCCCGGGTTCACCACGACCCTGTGGCATGGCTGTGAGCTACCAAACCCTGCGACCCGTGCATGTCCAAAACACTTATGGCGGGTTGTGAGTGAAGCTTAAACACAACTTCAAACTGATTTACGACTGAAACAGGCTGCAGAAACTTTTAAAGGAAAACTAGCATATTAATCTTTATAAGTAGCAGTTTTATTTTCACATTGCTTAAGAGTTTCCTATATTACACACAATGCTGTTCAACTACCTGCTTATAGTGGCACGAGACCTCTTGCTTGATCTTTACCAAAAGGGAGTGTTAGAGCAGCACTTTAAGGTAAAAATTTATTTCCCCGACAGCGGTAAATTTGTGTCCCTGTGGACTTGTGCATGTTGACTGCGCATGCATGAAACTGAGTGCGCAGTAATACACAGATCCAGTAGTAGTAGTGAAATGCATTCAGCTTGTGTGCTGACACGTCCACAAAAATCAAGTATACTTTGGAGACACCCATGTGAACATTGGTGTCTGCGTTGTGTGAAGCCATGTCTGTGGAAACATACTTCAGCCCTTAGTCCTTCAGTCTGTCCAGCTATCTCACCTCCACATCTGTACATTCTGTTCAGATCAGCTTCCAAAGCTCCAATTTCATGCTCATACCACCATCATGCTTGTAGATCACTGACTAACCAATGCTGTACATTGTCAGCTAGCTGAGCTAAATTTCTAACGTGATTAATCTGTATTCTGTAACTTGACATCCAGTGTTTACTATCTCAACTATTTGTTGGATTTCTCATTGAACATCCCTAGAAAATGGTGAGTAAGGAGAAAAGATCAAGAGTTTCTGTTTTTGCTCTTAGACCATTGCCCCTAGACTTGAAGGCATTGCTTGCACTCCATATACCTTCTGTCAAACGACTAGAGGGAGTGTCTTGACACCCCAGCATGCTCTGTCCTTTCCAAGGGCCAGGACCCATCAACTTGATAGATACTTTCTCCATACTGCTGTGAAGATGTTGAATAGTCTGCCTTAATCTGAAAAGTTATAATATACTGTATCTAAGGTGGGAGATGCAGATGCAAGTGCAGACCATCTTTATTAAACACTGCCAAAGAAAATTACTACAGTAAAAGGGAAAAAAAAACTAGCAAAACAACAAAAGAATAGAGTAAGGCAGAGCAAAGTGATGCTAGATAACATCAACAGACATACCAAACATAACTATATACTTAACATGTTTACAGATATGTCTTATTTTCTGTCAAACTTTTACTATTTTGCTGGTATGGCTTTTCTTTTCTTCTTAAAATGCTGCCTCCTCCTTCACCATCCTCTCTGATTGCTGATGACTTTGTCACTTTCTTTGATGGCAGGATTCCCATTCTCTTTCTCTGATATTTTTCTCCCCATCAACAAAAAAAAGGTCCTGCAAGTTATCTTGTCCTGCAGTCCCACCATCTGCCCGCTGGATCTGATCCCTTCCACATTACTCTAGAGTCTAGACCATCTCACAAGGCCACCTCCCCTTCATCTCTACAATCATTAATGACTCCATAACAACTGGTCATGTGCCCACTGAATCCAAGACAGCAAGGGTGATTCCCATCTTGAAGAAAACCACTCTGAATACATCAAACATCAGCAACCACCAACCAATATCACTTCTCTCTTTTCTTTCTAAAATCCTCAAATGCACTGTCTACGATCAACTGTCTCTCTGTTGTACTGAGAATAACCTCCAAGATCCTAACCACTCTGGCTTCAACGTGGCACTCACCACAGAACCTGCCCTTGTGGATATCACTTAGAACCTTTCATGCCACTAGATCAGCCAAACTATCATCAGTCCTCATCCTCCTCAGCCTTTCAGCAGCATTCAACACAGTCAACCAAGAGACTCTTTTGTCCATCCTCATGAGTTGTTGGAATTTGCAGCATGGCATGGCAATGGTTTTCTTCCTACCTGGAGGGATGGTCATATCAATTACCATGGACATCTGCTCCATGCAGACTCTCCACTGGTGTCCAACAAGGGTAAATGCTTGGTCCTCTTCTGTTTTCCTTCAAGACTCACTCACCTGGTGAGGTCATATCCTCACATGGGTTTTCATATCACTGCTATGCTGATGACATTCGACTCATTCTCTTTTTCCTCCTGCAGACACACATGTTTCTGCACAGATCTCAGCATGTCTGGGAGACATCTCATTATGGATCGCAGCTCATCAACTGAAACTTAATTGTGGCAAAACTAAGCTGCTATATAACCCTGGCTATCTACTTGGACAACGCTCAGAGCTCACCATTTCTCACTGCACACAACCCTGGGGTAACCATGGACAATCAACTTTCTTTCTCACTGAATATCGCTAAACTGTCACATGCCTGTCCATTTCTATCCACAAAGGTCACTCAGGTGCTTATTCATTCCTTTGTCATTTTGATGGTCAACTACTTCAACTCCATCCTGATAGATCTGCCTCTGCATGCCAATTGACTTTTGCACCTGAAACTGAATGCAGCTGCATGACTTGTTTTCAATCTCCACAAGTTCTTCCACACCACCTCATTTTTATGTTCCATCCACTGACTTCCTGGAGCTTCTTGCATCAACTTTCAAACACTGATGCCTGCCTACAAAGCCAAAACAGTTCAGTGCTCATCTACCTTAAAGCACTTATCACACCCTGCACTGCACTATGCTCCCTCCAGTTCTCAAGCACTGCTTGGTTGGGCACACCATCTCTTAGGGTACAAAGAAGACATGCATCAATGAACATGCAGGTCTGGAGCCTAGGTGAGGGAATGAATGTCTCCTAGATGTCCAAACAGTTGAGTCATAGGCTGTCTTCAAGTGATAACTAAACACCTACCTCTTCATGAAGCACTTAAATAACCACTTTATTTAAAAAAAAATCTTGTGTTGTGTTTTTATTGATAGATACTTTCAAGTACTTCTGTCACTCTTTAAAGATTTTAAAATCTTTCTGTTTAAGGGCGTGTGCCATATGTCATAAATGTAACTGCTAATGTAAATGTTGGATTTGTTGATGGTGGAGTCAGCCAAAAGGCTGCTTTATGTCCCAGGGCTTCCTCATGTCTGTGTTACCTTCTGGCTCTCCTTTTTAGTTATGCTGTCATAGTTAGTCTTGCCGGAGGCCCTGGTTGCACTCAGTGCAAAATGTGTACCGTTCTTAACCATTAGGTGACACTGGGCAGACCTAACAACCCGTGCCCCTGTCTCTCCCTCTGTTTGTCGCTCTCTGTCAAGTTACATGTCAATCCTGAGACACCGGTGATGCTGAACTCTTCTGCTCCTCAGACTTGCCTGATCCACCCTGATGCCCTACTTCTGGCTGGAGTCTCACCACATCGCTCCTGTGGAGGACGGCCCCATATGGACAGTCAAAAGTTGCACTTGGAAGACGCTCTGGACACTTACAGTAATGCTTTTATGGCTGAGGACTACAGTCACCATGATAACTTTAGGACTGCAGTTGTCATGAACAGTTTTGTACTCAAGTCTCCATCATTGAACAGTTTATAACTTCCAAATAGACTTCATTCTAAAACTATAATGAATTTCCTGGTTACACAGTTATACTTTGTGACTACTGTATATAGGACACAGTTATAGAAGTGAGTTATTTAAAATCACACTATCTGTTATCACCCAGATGAGGATGATTTTGAGTCTGGTTCCTCTCAAGGTTTCTTCCTCATGTCATCTGAGGGAGTTTTTCCTTGCCACCATCACCACAGGTTTGTTCATTAGGGAAAAATAAATTTATTAGAGATAAAATTAGCTCATGTTTAAAGTTTAATTTTCTGTAACGCTGCTTTGCAACAATGTCTGTTGTTAAAAGCACTATAGAAATAAACTTGACTGGACTTAAGTGTTGCCTACTTGTGTTTTGCCCTCTAATAAGAATGACTAAGATTCATGGATTAACCTTAATAAACAGTCCACTGATGCGTCCTGCCTCGTCATCCTCCTGCATGCTAGAGTAATAGCTATTGAGAAGAAATTAAGATTGCAATCCAAATTCACTGGGTATGACGTACTGACTTTTTGTTGAAGGAGCTACATTAAAAACATGGGAGAAGCCGTCGCCTTTAGCCATGGTCTAAAGATAAGAGAAGCAGCTTTGGGACCAAAAGGTTGCTGGTTCAATTCCTGGGGGGATAAATGAGAGGGGGAGTGAAAGGACAGCACTTTCCCCTCCCTCTACATCCATGGCTGAAGTGCCTCGCCTTGAGTAAGGCACCTAACCCCCAACTGCTCCTGTTCTGGGTGCTTCAGATAGAAAGAGTTTCACTGTGCTCTAATGTACATGTGACAAATATGATACGATATGAAGATGTCAGATCAGAGTCCAGATGGACTTTGCTACTGGTAGCAATGTAACCCAGTGGTACCAGCAACGCATGACGAATAAAAGCTTAAAATTCCTAACATTATAAAGAGAGGATTATGATCAAAGAAACTTCTGGAAGGGTGACCCTAAATGAAACTACATTTTAAAGGCAAAACAGGGTTGAGTTCTTGATTCTGATTGGTAATAAGGTGTTGATTAGTTTCTATGGTAGCAGCTACTTAGCAGGGATTTAATCATAATTCTAATTGAAATAGAAATATACTGATAAGGTACTGATAGGTTTTCTGTAAGGAGATGTTTATGGAAGGAGTCTCCAGTGTCAGCAATTTCTCAGTGGTAAAGCCAGAGGGGAACCATCAGGGCCTTCTAGTCCTTCAGAGAAGCCCAAACATATCAACATTTCAAATGTTATATTTAATTTATTTCATTCTTTTATAATTTCATGTTAATTATTCTCTTCTAATTCTAATTTGGCCTCATTTTCTATCAAATGTGCTTCAGAAGTGAAAGGGTTACTGTCCTGAAAACATTAAAATCGAATTATCCAATGAGATTGTTTTGTTTGTTGTCTCTAGGCTGAGAAGAGTTTAGAGCTGCTCACTCATTGGTTCGGACTTCATTGCTGGGACAGAAGTCCATGGCAGTGTATGTTTCTGTCGCAAGTGACAGATGAATTAACCAATCAGATTTTGATTTATAATGAGTGGGAGCAAAAACGAATCACCTGAGGACTTCTCGAAGGCCAACGCTGGTGGACAAGCCAGTGCTATCAAGAACTAGTAGCACAGGCTAATGGCCGAGAAACTAAGATTTCTGTCTCCAGACTCTTCTTCCATGCACGCTCAAAACAATATTTTTCACTTAGACTTAAGTATTCATTTCCCTGTGTAATTTACTGAGTTGCTTTTAAAATCAACATCAACAGCTATACACAACGGAGCAATCTGGCAGCCTGCCGCTAATCCCTTCCAAAATCCTTTGCCCTGTTGCTTTTTTGGTGTGTCTAGCTAAGTTTTGGCTGAGCTCAAGTCTTATAGTAATGCTTCGCCACTGTCAGAAGTAATAGATCGAGGGTCCTTGAGTTGGATCTTGAGGTCAGGTTACTGTCTGTCTGGAATTTCCACATGTTCACCCTGTGTCTCTTCGTCTGGGGTTTCAGTTGGCACAAAATATATTATAGTTGGATTGAATTGTTCCTCACATCTTTGTAGCTCTGGAGGAAAAAAAAATGTGAAATGAATAACTGCATAATGTTAAACACAGATTAATTCATTACTTAGGAGCAGGAGGTAAAATTTACAGACTTGCTCAGTGAATTTGATTTGCAAAGAGTGATGCAAACACTCCATGTGATGTGATGCTAATTTTTCATCTCCAGTACACTTATCAGTTCCCTGGGAACAATATTGCAAATAGAGGTGGAGCTCATTTCATCTTATGAATAAATAAGTTAAACATTCCACACTCCAGAGCAATAGATTTCTCAAACTGAGCGAAGTCATCTATCCCTGTGAGTCCGATCTTCATCACGGTACCGTGATCTGCAGTGAAAGAAGACAAAAACCTGGTGACAGATTGCTAATTCATGCCACCCGAGTTGCCTCGTGTTCCTGCCTACAACACACAGCCGTTTCCTTTCCATAAAACAAACAGGTTGCGGCGGCAAATGTGCAGTGAGTCAGCGAGTACCGCAGAGAGCCATCTCTTTTGAAACAAAGATCAAAGGCTGACGGACGCAGCCTGTACGCCACATATTCATGAATATCGCGACATCTGTCAGCGCACTCGGCTAAACACACGGTGAGAGAAGGGATTCGGATGAGGTATGTAGCCAAACACTGAAGGACAGGCTTCAAACTGGCGGAAAATAAACTGCGGCTTGAAGCGATGCCTGTGAGAATAGACAGGACTCCGCAAGGTTAGGAAACAATGCCGAAGGCAAGGCTTTTAGTCAGCGTTCAACAGCTGCTGGGTTTGAGGAGAGAATGTTCACAGGGCATCTGATTTCTCTGCAGTTGGGAGAAGAATGTCAAAACGTGCAGCAAGGAAATGCTGAGCCTTCAGCGACATACAAATCAACTTTATTTTCTCCTTCTTGGGTTTAACAGCAAGCACAAAGAACTGTGAAATCAGGTTATGTTTCATAATCCAAGATGTAACGCACACATATATATGTGTATATAGATAGATAGATAGATAGATAGATAGATAGATAGATAGACAAAATTTATGACTTCTACATTATCGAGTCAGTACAAAAATATTTTCGAGTTCCAAACGTTCGCTTCATTTTCCAGCACAAAATTAAATGTT
>JAOBAM010000014.1:43930134-43940996 GCA_025212355.1 Notarius kessleri
GTTCTCTTTATCTACTTTTAGGACTTGTGTGAAAATCTGATGTTGTTTTAGGTCATATTTATGCAGAAATATAGAAAGTTCTAAAGGGTTCACAAACTTTCAAGCATCACTGTATGGATGTGGGTGCTGGCCGGGACGTGACTGCAGCTGTCTTGGAGAAATCTACTGTATACTGACTCCCTCTGCACTGATGATGTAGCCCAAAAAGGAGATTCGATCCTGATGAAATTCACATTTCTCTGCTTTCACGTAGAGATGACTGGCCAGTAGACATTGGAGGATGGCTCTGACATGTTCCAGATGACTTTTCTCATTGGGTGAGTAAATCAGGATATTGTTGATATATGCGATCACAAACTTGCCTAGCATGTCCCTTAGCACATCATTGATCAAGCACTGCAATATGCTTGGTGCTGAAGAAAGGCCATAGGTCATTACCCTGTACTCAGAATGGCCAGCGGTTGTGCTGAAGGCAATGAATGGCAGACCGACTTTCTTAATTCTGATTAGGTTGTATGCAATGTGTAGGTCGAGCTTGGAGAAGATCTTGGCAGATGGAAGTTGTTCCAGGGCAGAAGGAACAAGAGGAAGAGGATAGGGATACTTGACAGAGACTTGGTTCAATCTTCTATAGTCTATGCATGGCCGGAGGCCACCACCTCATTTCTCCACGATGAAGAAGCCTGCTGATGCTGGTGACTTAGAAGGACATATATAACCCTGTTTGAGGGCTTCTTGGATGTACTCCTCCATGGCAGAGTGTTCCTTTAGAGAAAGGGGATAGATGCGACCATGTGGAGGTGATGTGCCTGGTAAAAAAAAAAAAAAAATCGATGGCACAGTCATAAGGTCAGTGCGGTGGTAGCCTGCAGGCTTTCCCTTTGCTAAAGACCTCTCTCAAGTCCAGGTAACACTCAGGAACATTCTACATGGAATCCGATTGCAGACATTCAACAGAGGTGGAGGAAAGACTGAGTTGGGGACGTGAGAGACAGTTCTGAAAAGAGGTGGATGATCACTGGAGAATTTCCTTGTTCTGCCATGAGATAAGTGGTTTATGAAGCTGTAACCAAAGGTAACCAAAATGATGTCATGATTGACAGTGGTGGTCATGTAGAGGGAGAGGAGTTCAGAGTGGAGTGCTCCCAACTGAATGTGACCGGGAGCGGTGCGAGTGGTTACGAGATCATCACCTATTGGTCCAACATCGATGGTCCTGCTGCTGAGTGGACTCTGCAGAGGGGTAGTAGGCAGGTCGAAGTTCTGGACAATCATGCTGTTGATGAAGTTCCACTCTGCCCTTGAGTTGACATAAGCAGACTGAATGTGTGTGGAGGATACCGTTTTTAACAACACGGGTACTTTAAATAACTTTGCATTGAATCTTCTCATCGGACTCATTGCATGAGCTGGGCTTTTAACTGGGCTGGTGCGAGACAGGTGGATGGGACATTGGTTGATATGGTGCTCGGAACTCCCGCAGAAGAAGCAAAAACCCTCCTTCCTCCTTCTTTCACATTCAGCATGTTTCAGATGGGTGTGAGAAACCTCCATAGGTGTAGCCTCCTCAGAGAGCTGGACTGGTTTGGAGTTCTCCTTGAGCGAGGGTTGATTGGTCAGCAAATGATCCAGTCATATTGCTAAGTCAATGAGGGAATCAAGCGTTAGTTGCTCATCTCTACACACCAGTTTACTGAGAATTTCTGGACGAAGACCTTGGCGAAACACCGCTTTCAGTGCTGGGTCATTCCATCCGCTGGCTGCCGCTAGCATTTTGAAGTCTAGGGCGTATTCAGTGACTCCTCAGGAACCCTGTGAGATAGTGAGCAGACTTTCGCCGACTTCAGTTCCCTCGAGTTTGTAGTCAAAAACTCTTTTGAACAACCATTCACGGCATATTTCTCCGGAATGAGGAGTTGTAATGTGGAACTAGTAGAAGCCTCAGGACACATTAGGAAGGCCTGTGACATCACAGCTACAAGCTGTACCATCTGGGTGTTGAGGTCTACGAGCATCTGTTGATGTTCTCCTCAAAGACGTTCCTGAGCATTCATTGCAGTTTGCTTCGCCTCCTCTGCGGCATCCATGATAGGTGAAGTATCCTGGCAGTGCAGACACTTACGGCTGTATGTGCAGGGGAGAGCAAGGAGAAAACTTGAAATGAAGCCAAATCACAAAACAAGCAGGGCAGGCAAGGGTTGGTCGAGCAGCAAACAGTGCAATATAGAAAAGACAAGTAATGTAAATGAAGAGCGATAGCAAGGGTCAGAAATACTAGAGTCAGGCAGAGATAGAAAGGCTTGGTATGGACTGGAAAACACAATGATACTGAAGGTGTGTGAGAGAGAGGCTAAAGTAGTGTGGCTGATGAGTTGTGAATGAATGACAGCTGATTTCAATAAGCTGGTGACAGGGGGCGCTGTGCTCTTTGGCAGTTGTAGTTCTGAGTGGCCATGTTTGTGTTTTCACTAGCGCTGTTGTTCTTAATGCCTTTACTGACACATATTCTCTTAAGTAGGCTATAGAGCTTCACTCCATTATCATCTATTTATAATATCTGAAATTGGTTGAAATTATTTTTTCTGTTAGTGTGTAATACTCAGAGGTAGACTGTTACATCTATCACATGTAATTAGTTACTGTGCTTAAGCGCCTTGTGCAAGTATCTGTTCTTCCATTTTTTTATGCTTGCATTTGCATTTTTGTTTTTGCATTTTTTGACATTTATTCCACTATATTTCAAAGCAAAATGTCCTATCTTCACTCCGTTGCTTTCTGGAGGAAGTCAGCTGCACTTTGAAGCAGGAAAAACAGGTTTGGCTGAGAAATCTGGATATGAAATGCTTTCAAACCAAAGCAAACCAAATCAAAGCTGGCTGTCTTTGCAGCATCAGGTCCAGTTGTCTCTTTTCAGTGACATGCATTACATCTCAAATGCACTTGAAATACACAGATGAAACACAACACTTGAAGTAAAACTTAACTGAGCTAAAATCATAGCAATTCAAACTATACTTTAAACGCTATTAAAGTTGTGCTCAACTAAAATAACAGTACTTTTGATGCTTCCTGTAAATAAAATTAAAAGCTTATACTTTTAAACTTTCACTCAAGTGGAAAGGTAAAGACTTTTACTCAAGGTGTGTTTTACTGAAGGCATCTCAACTTTCACACAAGTACAGGACTTTTGTACTTTTTCCAACTCTGTATAGATTGTACTCTCAGCACGAGAGGAAATATCCATTTGATCTACATCTGTCTTCTTGAGAGCTGTGAAGGTCTCTGCTGAATTCTCCTGCGTCTTTACATACTCTACTATAAAGCTATTAAAGCTAGTGTGTGCATCATCTGACTGGGTTTTGATACCACAGATTCAATTTTGACAAAATAAAAGTAATTTTAGAGATTTGTTCATTCATTCAGTAATTTCCAGGAAGTTCTTTATCCTGGTTGCGGGATATGGATCTCTGTAGATCTGGAGCCTATCCCGGGAATACTGGACGCAAAGTGGGAATACACACCTGATAGGATGCCAGTTGTTACACACACAGTCACACACTCATTCACACATAGCTGCAATTTAGCATAGCCGATCCAGCTACCAGCCTACTGGTCTCTGAACAGTGGGAGGAACCCAGAGAACCCAGATGGGAGGAGAACATGCAAAACATCACACTGATCGGAATGTGAGCTCGAGATCAAACTAGAGATCTGGTCCTCTGTGCTACTGTGTTGGCTTTAAAGATGATAGAAATAAATAAGGATAGTGAAAATAATGTGATGTGGATTTTTAGAATGATTTTTTTCTTTTTGTTTTTAGAACATTTTGATGAATGATTGATGTTGATTCTCTCACTCCTACACTGAGATCCATCCCACAGCTGGGGGAAAAAAATCATGATTGTGAAATCAATTCTGAGCCATAAATCAAGTAATCCATTTGAGATTCCATGCTGAAGGTTTAATGAGAACATCAATGATAGCATAGCTCACTCCGGCCCCGTATAGTCCAGAAGGAATGATCTAAAGTGAGCCACCTTGCACAATAAATGCTTCAAGCTATATACAAGCAATATCCACCCTAGGAATCCCGACCTATTTACCAGAAAGAATCCAAAATGGTGAGGAATTGACCAAGAAGAAGTGATTTTTGTTGAACTGCTCATTATGGCTTAATTAGTCCATAACTTCATTAATAATTGTAAAAAAGCAAATATGGGTAGAAGTTATATGCACCCTAGGTTCCCCTACCTTCATGTCAAAAAGAATCAAAATCGGTGAAGAATTGAGAGACAAGAAGCGATTTGTGTGGAAACTGCTTGTTAGGGATTGATTGATTACTCCATATCTTAATTATTAATTGCATTTGTGCAAATTTGGGTAGAAGCCATATGCACCCCAGGGAGACCAACCTTCCTGCCAAAAAGAATAAAAACCAGTGAAGAATTGAGAGAGAAGTGATTTTTGTGAAATGTGGAGGACGATGGATGGATGACAGACAACACATGATGGCATAAACTCATCACCTGTCGGCCGGATGAGCTCATAGCAATAAAAATATCAAAAGAATTGATGCAAAACCATCACTGTGTATATGAGAGCACATATGTATCATACCTTGGCATCTGAAACCCCTTCAAGGTGGCAGAGAGTCACAAATGAAAACTCATTTGTTTGCTTTCACTGTCACTCTGACCATAATTAGTTTGTTGGGGTGCCCAATTATGAGAATGAGTTCCTTCATATAGTGATCACAAGTGGTCATTACCATATCTTAGAGCCTCTGCATATTAAGTTGGGAACTAGACAGCTGCTCTTGGAAAACCAGTAGCAGCATTTTGAGAGGGGTGTCCAAGATGAATCTGGAGGGTAGGGGGCTCCCAGCAGGCAAAAGGCTGTTTGCTCTGTGTCTCAGCGAAGTGGTGAAGAGAAATGTCAGTGCCCCGGCCTCATCCCTCTCCCTTTTAGCTGGAAATGATGATGAATACGCTTTCTGCCTGACCCTCACCAAGGACCCCCATGATAATTATTCAGGACGTCTCTTTGTGCACTCTCAACAATGCCTTTCATTAAGGCGGTGTGTGTGTGTGTGTGTGTGTGTGTGATGTCTTGTGCCGGACAGCCTGTGGGACGGTCTAGTGGTCCATCGCCGAATAAGACAGCTGGAGTCGGAGTCTTATACTCTATTTATTCCCCCTCCATTCTGCATGCAGAATTTTTTTGGAGAAACTCTAGCACCTTTTGTTTCCTGTTCCATGATTATAACTGTTTTTGGTCCAAAGCCAGAAATCCTCTATAAGCTTATCCATTCATTATCAAATGACTTATTGGTGTCTTTTGGTCTTTTCAGAAACTCAGAGAAAGCAGAACTCCCTCAGGCACTCCTCTGTGATCCTTCCCAGTGTGCCACTATCTCCACATCCAAGCGTGGCCTCTCCAGACCCTGTGCTCTCTCCAACACTTTCTGTCCACTCAGGGACAAGCTCAGACAAGTTTCCCTCTATCCATGTTCACTCGCCAAACTCAGAACATACCACAATAAAACAGGAAGATGTAGTAAGTCATAGAGCTGTTCATTTGACTGGGCCCTCCTCCCCACAAATAGAATATGAGGACTATGAAGAGCCTAAAGGTGAAGCAGTGACACCAATGACAATGACTCCTGGAACCCCTTCAACCCCTGTGACCCCTCTAACACCAGTGACTCCTTCGATCCAGGATTCTCTTTCAGACCTGAGTCGTCCAGCGTCCAGTCAGTTCAGCTATAGCATCAACCTGAACAGCAGCCTTTCTGATGCACTTTCAGGTATATCCTTCTCTAACTACCTCTAGATCAAGCATTGTAAAGTACTTGTGCATTTTCAAGAACACCCTGGTGAAATATCATTGATTTTGTCCATAGACGCACTTCTGTGCCATCCAGTCAACTAAAAATTGAGTTTTCTTATGTTTCCTTTTGTATTTCCTTTATGGTTTCTGGAAAGCAGGTATTGGCAAAGAGATGATCAATAGTACAGTGGTGTTATTTTTAAACAACTTAATGTGCAAAAGTGCTCTTAGGGGCAAAATCTCACCAGATACACCCTCTGCACATGACAAAGCACTCATAATTTTTCCAGAACATTTTGTGGGATACCACTGATTTTGTCCATAGAAACCCTTTTGTAGTATTTAATCTATTGAAAATGGAGCTTTTCATCACATTTCTGGAAGGTATTGGGAGGTTCTTGGCTAAGAAAAGACACCATTTGTATTTTCAATGGACTAAACAATACAAACATTCTTCTGTAGATGCAATCAGTGATATCACACCATATTACACCATATATTATCTCTGATTTGTCAATGTAAATCATGTACTGTTGATAAGCACATAAATGTTTCTCTACTACTTCTAGTAAATAAAAGTGACAACTCTAATGGTGAAGATAGAGATGGTGAGGATGGTGATGAACTCAACAGTGATGACCTAGAGGCCTGCTCTTCATCCTTGTCTGATCTTCGCTTCAGTTCTCTTGACGGAGAAGTCTTGGCCTCCTGCACTCCTCCAGCATCTACTCAATCATCTCTCCACAAAAACCAGAGTTCCCTTAGCCAAGAACCTCAGAATGCCAACCATCCAGAAACTGAAAAGGAAAGTCCAACTATTCAGGTCGAAGACCCTCTCATGACAGAAACTCCACACTTTAACCTGCTCACAGATATGGGAGTTCATGGAGCTCCAAGCCCTTGCCCTGCAGATCTGGGTTCTCAATCCAGACTGACATCTGCTTCACCTCTTGATGTTCGCTCTGACTGGAAGACCTGCCGCTGGCCTATACTTCCTCCGATCACACCTCAGAGAGGTGAGCATCTCTAGCTTCACCAGTAGTGTCCCTGCATATTTGACTTTCATACTGTGGCATTGTGAAAACGTATGTCTTGATCCTCTGCTGGACTTGTGTGTATTCATCGACACACTCAGGGGTGGATTGTACCAAGCGTAACTAAACATTCAGACACAAAAGGGAGAAAGATCATTCAATGCAGTGCTACATCACGGTTTTGTCCACTACCACCATGTCACAAATATCATGGGGAGGGCTTTTCTTTTTTGTTCTTTATGAAAATTGTGGGTTTGCAGGATTTTCTTAAAGAAGACTTGAGCTGGTACTATTTGAATCCCCTGTTTGAATCAAAGCAGCCAGTCCTCTACAATAGGAAAGCTTGAGGAGGGGTCTATAAGAGGTAGCCACGGCCCCTTATACATCTCTTCAAGCCCCAGGCTCCAGCATTCTCTCCTTTCTGACTTTTTTCCCCTTCTCTCAATCTCTTTTTCTTCTCCTGTTGAAAGAAGGATCGTGTGGAGCAAGCAGTCATAAATCCACACTGACCGCCACCCTGCTGACGGGAGAACAGTGTGCGAGTGTCAGCTATTGGCGTACCTCTTGGACACCCTCCTTGCACTAATTTACCGTTCCCGATTGGGATAAAGAGCCAGGCCCGTTGATGTCTGACTCGAGTCTGGGACTTTCTGAAAGAGCAGGACAATTGAGAACTTGTGATGGGAATTTGCCCCTTTCAGAGCAGGCTGTCCACTGTTCTTTGTGTAGGCTTTTTTTTCTTTTGGGAGTTGGAAGAATGGTCACTTGTAGCCTGGTGACATGTTCCTCTTATATCAAAATAATAACAATTGATGAAGATGAGTAATTATAATTTTAAAGACATGATACAGATTTAAGTTAGAATGTAAGTTTTAAAAAAATGTAATGCAAGAAATTTTTAGAAAAAGGCCAGAAGACAAAATCTGGCAAAGGCGTAAGTGTGCATGCCTGGAGGGTGGAAGTGGCTGACCTTTATCTCTCTTGCCACCCTTGTGTGTGTATATGTGTACATGTGTGTGTGTATATATGTGTGGGTGGCTGGGTGCTCAGTTTATGTGCTAGTGTGTATCCTGTCTAAGACAGACTCCAGGGTCTTTGTGTTGTCCCTAGACTCTCTTCCCAATGCCATGGCCCAACACTCAGCAACCGACCCTGGCGTGACCTCTTTCAGTGTCCCCTCCAGCATGTAACTGTCCTTGACAATGAGAGGGACCCCATCACTCTGAATCCCTCTGCCACACACGCTGACCCTGGCAGCCACACTGTGTGGCCAACGAGAAAGACAGAAGAAGAGACAGAGAAAGAGGAAACATTGTATGGATCTGTATGGGTCTATCCAAAATGATCCAATGACCCTCAATAGCTCATACACAAACATACTACACACATAAAGAGGGACATGCGCGCACACACACACACACACACACACACAAACCAGATGCCCCTCACTAGCATGGAGTGAAATGGTCTTGAGGAGCAGTTAGCTAAACATGATTGCCAACTTGACAACAACATGATTTAAAGTATCAAGATCCTCTTGTGGGTTTGAGTGGTGGGACTGGCTTTTGAAAAATAACAGAAGGATGAAATGTGTGTGGGTGGGCCTGAATAGGATATTTATATCTGTGGTAAGTTGCACCCTTGTTATTAGCCTAAGTAGCTAGAGACTGTATGTAGAGTCAGGGAAATAATTAGCAAGATGCCAAGAAAGCATCATGCCTCGGACTTCCAGATCATGGCTGTCCCCTTCACCCTGTCCAAAATGGAACACCACTGGTGAGATATTATTTGAGTGATGGACCATTTGTAGCACTGACTCTGACAATCAGTTTTACACACACATTGTGCACTGAACAATCTCTAAGTGTTCAATTACAAGGTGGACCAACTGTATAAATGTTTTATAAAGTGCCATTAAGTGTACCAGTGTTAAAAAAAAAAACAATATCTCTGCTGTGCCTGATACACTAGTACAGCACCACACACTGTCTTATACATGTACAGAAGAAAGGTCATTATACATTCTGAATTGGGTTGTTTCAGGTAGCCAAGGGTCAGGAGCATCTCTCAGTTCCCTAATAAGCTGTTCTAAGTCGGATATGTCTTCTGAGTTGGAGGCTGCAGCACCTCGGAGTGTGTCCTATCAGTCCTTGGACCATGCTGACTGTAGTGACACGGAAATTGCCTCACCTACCACAGGTAGGTTGTTCCAATCATAGATACACCTTCAATATAGGACCACAAGTTGACTCCTTCAACTGGCCTACCACAGGTAGATTTATCCAAACCATCATTGCATCATCACTTCATTTACCACAAGTAAGCTTTTCTAAGCCATAGACACACCTTCATTTCACCTACGACTGGTAAACATATCCAACCATCATTACACCATCACCTCACCAAAACAAGTAGATGTATCCAAACCATAGACACACCTTCACCTCACCTACCCTTAGCTTGCCTACCACAGGTAGATTTTTCTAAATCATCATTACACCATCACTTCATTTACCACAGGTAGACTTTTCAAAACCATAAACACACATTCCCCTTATCTACAACTGGTAAACATATCCAAATCATCATTACACATCACCTCACCAACACAAGTGGATGTATTCAAACTTTAGATACAACTTCATCTCATCTACCATAGGTAGACCTATCTAAACCATTGACACACGTTCACATCACTTACCATTCGAAAACATATCCCAACTATCATTAAACCATCACCACCTTTTCAAAGGGTTCTACTTGCAACCCCCCCCCCCCCAAAAAGAAGGCACCCTCTGTTGTCGTTCAATATAAAATCTTCAAGGGGTCTCTCAATGGGAGAAATCACAGTGCTAGTTATATCACATTACTTGGTAACACATTAACTACTTAGCATTTAAGCAGTTAAATATTCCTAAAATATTATGATCAATGTACAGTATGTCAAATCCTAAACCTATGTTTGCTTCCTTTATTTAACACATTTAAGTTATTAAGTTATAATAACTAAAGTTGCCTGGCTGTTGCTTTTGATAAGAATCACAACCTACGATACTAAAACCCCTGTGCTTTTGCTTAAACCTTGTTACCTGCATCCGATCTCATCATTATTCCAGTGATATAGCCAAATGCTAACATTGTTTTAAATATGTTTATTGTTGCTACTCGAATCCTCAACAAAAATCCCCCAGATTGTGTTTGCTCAAGAGTGTGTGACTTTGGTTAGTGATTCATGAAGAAGGGCTTTACCTGGTCTGAGTTCTCCCTCAGGATTTCCTCCTGATCCCTAATGAGGTGTTAGATGGTGTTTAACGAGCTTAAGAACCAGACCCCATGACATGACCTTCAGACCATCCTGCTTGTTTAAAATAACTCTCTCTCTCTCTCTCTCGCTCTCTCTCTCTTTCTCTCTACTATCTTAGCAAGTTCTGAGGCTCAGGTATTTGTTTCCAAGTAGACACATTTTATAAGCTAAGAATTCTTAGTAATCCAGTGAACCCTTAATGACCCCATGACTATGAGATAAAGGAATTTTAAACTTAGTTTCTGGAGCATTGAATATAGCTTTTTGATGTACAGTAATTCCATTAGCCAAGCATGGCTACTTTTAATTTACCAAGGTGCACTTAAAAGTAAATTTTTTTTTTCACCTTTAGCAAAGCCTTGGAAATGTCTTGCAGGTCAACTGGTCCAATGGTCATGAACCTCAAAAATGTCAGCATGCCAGCTGATTCATGATAAAGACAAATGCACGTACCAGCCACTTTATTAGGAACACCCATCCATCCACCTGCTGCTTTCTGCAGTTCTGTAATCAGCCGATCCCTCAACAGCAGCACAATGTATAACATCAAATCCCACGGATACAAATCAAGAGCTTCAGTTAATGTTCCCAATGTTCAAACATCAGAATGGGAAACATTGTGATCTCACAGTGTGACTTTCTTTCACTGTGGTCTGGGTGTTGGTTTGATCCAGATGGACTGGTTTGAGTATTTC
>JAOBAM010000014.1:44019842-44034307 GCA_025212355.1 Notarius kessleri
ACCCCGCCTTTCGCCCGTAGTCAGCTGGGATAGGCTCCAGCTTGCCTGCGACCCTGTAGAACAGGACAAAGCGGCTACAGATAATGAGATGAGATATATATATATACACACACTTTCCCCCTAGTAGTTGCAATGTTTGCTTAAAAAATCCCTCTGTAATTCTGTTCAAAGTTTACAATACTGCCATAAAAACATGGAACATGGGGGAAACCGTCATTTACAACAAGAAATCCATTTTGCTCTATTTGTATTTTGTAGATGTCATCAAAGTGAGATATTGCCAAGGTAGTATACACAATATTTTAAAAGTTTACCATAAATGTAATATTACACAGTTGTTCATCATGTTCAAATGCAGATTAGGTTTGCAGGCATTAGGTATTTTTCATGATTTATGATTTGCTACTAAATTACTGTTAAATTTGTTGCATGAGACCTCGAGCAGGAGAACTGAACATGGAAAGACAAGTAATGGATAAATTGAGAAACCAATTTATTTTAAAGCACAAACCTTTTTGATTTTGTTCCTTTATATAGAGTTAAAACATGAAATATAAAAAGACAGACATTAACCATGTCCCTGTGTCTCAACTCATCTCAATTGTGGACACTGTATTTCATGTCAGATATGTTACTGATTGGCTGTTGATGGTGAAAGTCTGTGCAACAAAGTTTTGAGCTCTGAACTGAACTTCTACACCATGCTAGTTTTAAACCAGCTCCTCTCAACATGTGGTTTAAAGCTGAGTTTACACGCTGACTTATAATCAAACTTAAGTTCAGCTGGTTCGTGTGTTTTGAATGTGTCTTTACTGATCACTTGCAAGTTCATTTCATGACTAGAAATAATTGCCAAAAATTTCAAAGGCAACATGATGTTTTTCCTTGGCACCGTCGCCACAGGCGTGCTCGTTGGGGATAGATTAGGGATAAAATTAGCTCATATTTTAAGTCGTTCAAATTCTGTAAAGCTGCTTTGCGACAACGTTTATTGTTAAAAGCGCTATACAAATAAACTTGACTTGACTAACCCCCAACTGCTCCTTGGGTGGTGTAGTATAGCTGCCCACTGCTCTGGGTATGTTTGTGTGTGCTCATTGCTCACTTGTGTGTGCGCATGTGTGTGTTCACTGCTTCAGATGAGTTAAATGCAGAGGATGAATTTTACTGTGCTTGAGTGTGCATGTGACAAATAAAGGTTTCTTCTTCAAACCTCCCCATGATTTGAAGGGTATGCTGACCAAGAATTCATCTGCTCTGGTTACAGTTCACTAATTGTTAACCATTTTATCCAGAAAAAAAAATTCAGTTCTTAAGAGAAGCAATGTCTCTGATTAAGAAGCTCTCTCTCTCTTCTCATACCCTCCATGTGGAAAATTCAAATGTTGTGTGGACTTGAAGGGCAAAGCTATAGTTGACTTTTAACCATGTGTTCACATCAATAACCATTTACGTTATTGTTTATATACTTGCTGATGTACATGTGTTACTGGAGGACTCCACTAGAGAGCACACCAGAGAACTCAGACCATATAGAACATCTGCATTTGCATGATGTAAACAAACATGGCAACATTCAAAGAGGTTAGTATTTGGTTAGACTGTTTGTACACTGCCCCAACCATTCATGCATCTACTTCATCTTGTGGACATGTAGCATTATTTTTTGAGGATGTACACAACTGACACACCAAACACACGCAGGATACAGCCATCATGTGTATGCAAACATGTTAAAAGGGAGTATATTGCTGCCCTAATGGATGATCCTATAGGCTGATTCTATGAAACTTGAATCCGGTCTTGAGATATTTTTTGTATTGACCGACTTGTCTCAGACTTCTTGGTATTTTTGTTGCTAAATACTGTATGGTCTTGGTCTTGTGAGAGTTTTGTAAAACCCGTGTATGTATTGTCTTTTCTTTTTGGTGTCAGAAGTGCGCATAACTCTGCCTCAGTTGCAACTGTTTAACAGTTAAGTCTGTCATTATGTGCAAGGTCTTAATTCCAATATGCACAATTTTCTTAACAAATCACTGCATGAGTAACTCAATTCTAAACACAGTTCTTTGTGACTGTCTTTTAGATCTTAGAAACCTTTTATTAAAGGTGACATTTTATAACCCTTTTCCACAAGTTGATACAGTTCCCTAAGGTCTTAATGAAATGTCTGTGACATGTTTTGGTAAAAATACCACAAGGATAAAGCACCACAGCATCCTTCTCACCCTGTCTAAGCAGCCCTGTTCAAATGGCCAATGTGAGTGTCTGTTCCTTTAAATGATAATGAGCCACTGCTCACCACACCCCCTATTCTGTCAGCTAATCAGGGTAGCACTTTCCTCATGAAAAATACTTCATGAAAGCACTTTACAAGCCATGAGTGGAGATACTCATATTAAGGGAGGGAGCGAAATTCTGAGCTCCACTTATGGCCTAGAAAGAGGAGCCAAATCTGAATGGCCTGTTTGAAGCATGTTTTCTCAAATAGGCAGCACAAAGAAACTGACTGGACTGCCTTATTAGGGCCCGAGCACTGAGGTGCGTGGGGCTGCATCGGCCTTAGGGCCACAAACAGGAAATGTCAAAAAGTCATTGTACAGTTAAAGATTTGTCTGAAACTTCTCAGGTTAGTAGATAACATGATTATGATAACATGTAGACACCCAATATGCCTTTCTGGTATAGCGCCATCAACTGGCCAAGGAAAGAATAACGTTTTGAATGTCTGTTTTGATACATGATCAGTTTTAAGATACTCCTCCTAGACAGTTCATTAGATTCATGTGAAAGAAATTTAGCATACATGATGAGATGTTGCTGATGTTAAATTGCAAAGAGATTTTTGATATCTTGTAATATGTTGAAATGGCCTTATGATTTTAGTATCTTGCCATATATATATATAGGAAATGTGTCAGAAAGGCACAATGCATTGAATGTATGGTCAGAAACTTCTTAGTTTCTTAGATGTTATGATTATGATATATAGACACTCAATGGACCTGCCTGTTATAGCGCCACCACCTGGCAAAGCAGAAAATATGCCAGAAATTGCCATTGCCTTAACTGATTGATCGAAAACTTTACAAAAGATTGTATGTCATGATTGTGATGTTCCCATGTGTAATCCACATGCCTAGGACAGCACCACCATCTGGCCAAGTAGGAAATTGCAAAAAAATAATTGATGGATTTACAGTTGAAACCAGAACTTCACATACACATGCTAAAGTTGACTAAAACGAGGAATTAATAGAATCATCTTTTGGGAATTGATCTTAATATAATGTCTTAATTGAAAAATGAGGAAAAATCCAGCCTTTAAGGACACCAATTTTCTTTGTGAATGAATAATGTATTGTTATTACTGCCATCATCGTGCATTTTGTTGCAGACATATGAAAACTCTGCATGCATGCGCACGCGCACACACACACACACACAGTGGACACAGGAAAGCTAAGATGACTTAAGATTACAGCATGAGATGGAGATAAGGTAGAGACATGTATAGTTTTGTACATATACAAATGTATACATTTTTACACCACAGAAACACACACACACTGTCTTTGTCTATCTCCCATCTGTCAAGCAGTCATGGCATTTGCAACATGCACATCACCTTTGATGAATAGATGACATGTGACTGTTTTGTTGGGTGGCGGAATGCCCTGGGTTGCGGAACCACATGTGCGAGGGCCCGTCGAGGCCGCTAGCGGCTTTAATTTCAATGTCTGTTGTTTAGTAGACACTCCAGATACCCAAAAGTATGTGCACAAGCACTGAAAAAGTAAATTTTTCATAATATGTCTGCTTTAACTAAAAACCTGGCACACCAATTTGAGTGGGTGTTGTATTTTTATATTTTGGTTTATTCAGTGATTTAATCTGACAGGCACTTGGTTCAAATCCATGGATTTTATGACAAACTCTGAATATATGAAGGTTTCATTAGCGAGGTCTTTGTTGAGGCTTGGAGAAGTACCCACAGCACTGCAGAGAACTGTTTATCCCCCCTCCCCCCCATTTAAACAAACTATAATAGCTGGAGACAGAATCAATTTTTTCATTATCATGAGTTGTGATTTACATCCCTGGTTTATAACGTCTGTTTTTTCGAGTATGCAGACAAAAAAAAAACGTCAATAGGAAATGAGAAGTAGTCTTTCATATAATACGCGCAGCAATGAAAGGAGATGCTTTACATGCGTTAATTAGGTTTAATGCCATGTATAAACATAGAAAAAATTCTTATTTTTTGTTTCACCTACTGGGGCATATTTATATTTCTTTCTAGCCTTGTTACTTTTCTTGACTCTTCAGGAATGTATTTATTGTATGCGGAGAGGATGCTTTTCTTTCAGCTGTCAGGGTTTGAAATAATCCACATCAATTCATATCCTGCTGCACAACACCCACTTCTTTATATTGCTCTGCTTGTACTCTAATCTCTGTTACTCCATGTTATTATTTTGTTTAAATTGCAGCACTTTGGCAAAGCTCAGGCAGTGGCTAAATTTAATAGGCAAGAAATGGATGAAAACTGGCAAAGGAATGAAGAAATAAAGAAACCTTGGATAACTAAGGCTGCAAATCAAAATAACATGACATTTTTAGAAAACACTGACAAGTCAATTGGGTAAAGTAGGACTGCCCAGCCATCAGACAGTTATGAATATACTTAGTTCCAAATGGGAATGAGCCTTCATTTAATCTTGACTGAAAGAGTGATGCAGCAGTTATTTGGTCATCAATACCATTGTACTTGCAATCTCACAGCGCGAGAACTACCTGAGCCAAATTCAGGGAAAATGCATTGCATCATAAAACATTCTGGAGCTTTGGTTCCAATGTTTGGCTTCTCCACTTGGTGGACATTGGATTTCTCATTAATGGCATGCAAAGTAATGAGTGCAAAAACAAGCTCCTGCTCTTTAGTTTGTAAATGTTACCAAAGAAACCTGCTCTCCTGTGACATCAGCAAGGCAAATAGGTCCTAACTTCTCAGCGTCACTAAAACACATTTTATATATTTTCAAATATCAGCATATTTAATGTATTTCAGACATGAGTTTTTCCTTGAATTCAACCCATATGGTGGCTCAAACTGGAATTTTTATTCTCCATTTATTTCTGAATATCATCTACAAGGAGAAACATTACTATGGCAGCAAGGGCATGGCCAAGCAGCAGTCTGTGAATGGAGAGTAGGGTCGGGGAAGGTAAGTGACTAAGTCATTCCACCTGCTGTCAATTGTGTGTGTGTGTGTGTGTGTGTGTGTGTGTTAGTTAGTGTTACAGGGATGGAGCATAAAAAGAGAGAGAGAGCAGAGAAAGGGAGCTCTCTCCTCGACCACAACACATGAGAGTGAGAGAGAAAGAAAGAAAGCTAAAAAGCTAAATAAAGTGGTTTGTGTAACATCAACTCTCACCTGCCGTGCTTCTATGCTCCACCCACATCAGGAATTGTTACAGTGGTGCTGAAACTTGGGAGCACAGAAAGGAACCACCCCATGGAGTCCTTCCCATTTGAAGAGCTCATCCTTGCCCTCACTACTGCCCAGCAGAACCAGCATCAAGCGCTGACCACCCTCTGGAAGGAGCAGGAGCAACGCTTCAAAGCCTTGATGCTGGCCCAGCGGGAAGACCACCAGGCGTTCCTGTACCTGCTCGCGTCAGCAGGGCTGTCGGCCACTGCTGCCACCACCCTCACAAAGATGGGACCGCAGGACGATCCGGAAGTGTTCCTTGCTCTCTTCGAGCAAGCAGCCGAGACATGGGAGTGGCCGCAGCGGCAGTGTGCCTCCTCTCGCTCCTGACTGGTGAAGCACAGCTCACAGCAGCAGCTCCCTGTTGACAGCCGACTGGTCTATGCTGACCTAAGGAAAGCCATTCTGTAGCGGCTCGGCCGCTCCCCAGAGCAACATCGCCAGCGCTTCCGGATGCTGGCACTGGGGGAGGTCGGCCGGCCATTTGCATTCAGCCAACAACTCCGGGACACCTGCCGGCAGTGGCTGAAGGTGGAAGACCACGACGAGATCAATCTGGTGGCACTGGAGCAGTTTCTCTCTTTACTTCCGAAAAGAACGGTGGAATGGGTCCAGTGTCACCACCCAGCATCACGAGAACGAGCCATTGAGCTGGCGGAGGACCATCTGGAGGCGGTTCCGATGGCAGGCAGACGAGGCATCTCCCCTCACTTCTCTTCTCTCTTTCATCTCTTGTCCCCCTCTCCACCCCATTCCCCTGCCACGGAGGCAGTGGCTGGCTCCTCCCCAGCCAGCCCATTGCACCCGTGGTGTCCTCCCATCTCCCTCTTCTGTGTCGGTGTTGTCTCCCCCCCAGGTGAGTGACACCCATAACACCACTGCAGAGGGAAAGCCTGGGCCGGTGTGCTAGTGTGGCAGGGAATCAGAGCATCTCCAGAGTCAGAGCTCTGCAAGGAAGGTCGGTGCTGTAATCCGGATCCCCGACATGCCAGAAACCACCCCCAATCGGGCCTTAACATATTGCATACTGGTGAGTATTCAAGGGGATACATATCACACTTTGGTGGATTCCGGTTGTAATCAGACCTCAATTCACCAACGCCTGGTGCATGGTGAGGCACTGGGGGGAGCACAAGTGGTGAAAGTGTTGTGTGTGTATGTGTGTGCGCACGGGGATGTTCACTGTTACCCTCTAGTGTCTGTCCATATTCTATTCCGGGGCCAAATGCATAGAATAAAGGTGGCGGTTAGTCCTAGTCTCACCCACTCATTGATTTTGGGTACTGACTGGCCAGGGTTTAAAAAGCTGATGGAGTATTTAACACATAGTGGATCCTGCACTAGTAGGTCACGAGAAAATCCTGGCATGGCATTGACTGGAGAAGCTGTCACAGAGCCATCTACATCAACACCGCATCAGAGCGAGGAGCAGCCCGCTCCTCCTCCCTCTCTCAGGGATTCCCTTGGGGATTTCCCTTTAGAGCAGTTGCGAGATGAGACTCTGTGGCATGCGTTTGATCAAGTGAGATGGTCAAACTCTTCAGCCAAGCGCGGCACTGACCTTCCCCTATTTTGCTATTGTTAAAGATAGATTGTACCGAGTGATGCAGGACACTCAAACTAGTGAACAAATGACCCAGTTGTTAATCCCAAAGAGCCGTAGGGAACTCATATTCCATGCGGCTCACTTTAATCCCATGGTTGGACACTTAGGGCAGGATAAAACACTAGCCCGAATAATGGCCCCGTTCTATTGGCCAGGGGTTCACGGGGATGTCCGTCGGTGGTGTGCGGCATGCCGTGAATGCCAATTAGTAAGTCCCACGGCCACTCCAAAAGTGTTGTTGTGCCCTCTTCCTCTAATCGAGACCCCGTTTGAGCGAATTGGGATGGATCTTGTTGGGCCATTAGATCAGTCAGCACTGGGATATCACTTTATTTTAGTTCTGGTGGACTATGCAACGCGATATCCGGAAGCAGTGCCTCTCTGGAATATCTTGGCACACAGTATTGCGGAAGCGCTCTTCCGCTTTATCTCCCGGGTTGGGATTCCGAAAGAAATCCTGACAGACCAGGGCACTTCGTTTAGGTCATACACACTGCATGAACTGTATGGGTTACTGGGGATTAAGTCTATCTGCACCAGTGTCTATCACCCACAAATGGATGGTTTAGTAGAGCGATTTAACCAAACACTCAAGAACATAATCCGGAAATTCGTAAGTGAAGATGCGCGTAATTAGGATAAGTGGCTCAAGCCCCTGTTATTTGCAGTACGAGAGGTCCGGCAAGCCTCCATAGGGTTTTCTCCCTTTGAATTATTATCTGGGCATAAGCCGCGTGGCATTCTGGATGTGCTATGGGAAAATTGGGAGGATGGACCTTCATCTAGTGAAAATGAAATCCAGTATGTTCTTGATCTGCGCGCAGAACTCCACACCCTCATGCACCTAACCCAGGAGAATTTGTGGCAGGCACAAGAATGTCAAAGCCAGCTGTATGATGGGCACGCATCTTGGAGAGTTCATGCCGGGAGACAAAGTGCTCATATTATTGCCCACGTTGAGCTCCAAATTAGTCGCCAAGTGGCAAGGGCCCTTTGAGGTCACACGCGAATTGGGGACATCAACTATGAAGTGAGGCGAATGGATAGGGGCGGGGCATTGCAAATCTACCATCTCAACCTTTTAAAATGCTGGAATGAGGGGGTCCACGTGACATTGGCGTCGGTAGTCCCGGAGAAGGTGGAGCTGGGGCCGGAGGTGAAAAAGATAATCTCGGACCACTCTGGTCCCTTGTGGAGACCACCTCTCACCAGCCCAACTCGCGGAGGTGGCCAAGTTGCAAAAGAATTTTCCAACATGTTCTCACCCCTTCCTGGTCATACCCACCTCATAGAACACCACATCGAAATGCCCCCAGGGGTGGTAGTGCGTAGATGCCCTTACCGCTTGCCCGAACACAAGAAAAAGGTGGTTCAGGACAAACTCAAGGCCATGCTCGAAATGGGCATAATCGAGGAGTCCCACAGTGACTGGAGCAGCCCAGTGGTCCTGGTTCCCAAGACCAACGGGTCAGTCCGGTTCTGTGTGGACTATAGAAAAGTCAATGTGGTGTCTAAATTTGATGCATATCCAATGCCTCTCATTGATGAGTTGTTAGATCGGTTAGGCGCTGCTCGCTTTTATTCGAAACTGGATCTAATGAAGGGATATTGACAGATCCCCTTGACTCCTCTATCCCGAGAGAAAACGGCCTTTTCCACACCGTTTGGACTACACCAATTTGTCATGCTTTCTTTTGGGTTATTTGGGGCACCCAATACGTTCCAGCGGCTCATGGACAAGATCCTCCGCCCTCACGCTGCCTACGTGGCCGCGTACCTGGATGACCTGATCATTTATAGTAATGATTGGCCGCGACATCTGGAACATCTTAGGGCCATCCTAGAGTTGCTGAGGCGTGCAGGTCTTACAGCTAACCTGAAAAAGTGTGCAATTGGGCGGGTGGAAGTACAATATCTGGGTTTCCACTTGGATCATGGGCAGGTGCAGCCCCAAATGAACAAGACTGCAGCAATTGCGGTCTGCCCGAGAGCCAAGACCAAAAAGGGGTGAGACAGTTCCTGGGGCTGGCTGGCTACCATCATAGGTTCATACCTAATTATTCCGACGTCACCAGCCTGCTGACTAATCTCACTAAAAAGGGGGCTCCAGATCCAGTCCAGTGGACGGAGCGGTGCCAACAGGCTTTCACCAAGGTAAAGGCTGCACTGTGTGGGGGGGCCACTTTTACACTCCCCTGACTTCTCTTTCCCCTTTATTTTACAGACAATTGCATTGGACAGAGGGCTGGAGGCCGTTCTGTCCCAGAATGTGGAGGGCGAGGCGCATCCCGTGCTGTACATCAGCCGCAAGCTCTCAATGCGTGAAAGCAAGTACAGCACCACTGAAAAGGCATGCCTGGCCATCAAGTGGGCAGTCCTTGCCCTCTGATACTACCTGCTGGGGCACCCTTTCACCCTCTGTTTTGACCACATGCCCCTCCAGTGGCTCCACCGCATGAAGGATGCCAATATACGGATCACCCATTGGTATCTCAAGTTCCAGCTGTTTAAGTTCGAGGTGGTCCACAGGCTGGGGGTGCAGATGGTGGTGGCAGACTTCTTGTCCCATCGGGGGGTAGTCTGCTGCAGGCCGGATGGCTCCCCGGCCTGAGTCGAGCAGTGGGGGTATGTGGCAGTGGGGGCATGGCCAAGCGTCAGTTTGTGAATGGAGGGCGGGGCCGGGGAAGGTGAGTGGCTAAGTCATTACACCTGGTGTCAATTAATGTGTGTGTGTTTGTTGCAGGGATGATGAAGCATAAAAGGAGGGGGAGAGCAGAGAAGAGGTCTCTCCTGAACACATGTGTGTGTGTGTGTGTGTGTGTGTGTGTGTGTGTGTGTGAGCAAAGCTGAAAAGCTGAGACAATAGGTAAAATAAAGTGTGTGTGTGAACATCAACATCTGCCTGCTGTGCTTCTGTACTCCACCCACATCAGGGACTGTTACTATATCATTTTAAAGCTTAATAAATAAGCTAAACAACTGCACTTCACGACATGCTATATCATGCTATAGATGGACAGCCATCATGCTATAGCATGATGGCTGTCCTGAAGTCCAACCTCAAAATATTTTTGTTTGAACTGCCATTGGTGAAAATCGGGGAACTTTGAGCAGGCACTAAATGGTTATGTGACCTTGCCCAAGTGAGGTATAACAAGTCAAAATTTTACATTTTACAGTTTGTAGGTCACTTGATCATATTTTCTTTACACTTTTGCCCTAATCTGCAAGACTTCCTGGTTATTTTTAATAAATGTGTCGTGCCATGGGATTTTTGTCCCAGATGCTCTGTTTACAGAATGTGAAGAAATGGCATTGAAAGTCAAAAAAGTCAAAGTCCCTTCCATGCCAGGACCTGGTCTTCCCAGGCAGTCTCCTGTCCCAGTATAACCAGCTCTTTAAGGTGTATGGGTGCTGCGCTAATCTCTGTTTCGATAGCCCTCGGCTTCTCGCCTAGACAGCTAGGGTTACAGTGGGAGGCGGGTCCTCCAGTAACCACAAGAGTTTGACTTCCCTACTCGCATCTGTATTGCATCGTGCCTTGTAGATGGCAGTAGGTACCATTTTGATAATGACCCGACCACAAGTAAAACTCACGATCTCCTGGTTGAGAGGCAGACACGCCAACCACTTAGCTCCAGCTCCTGCCCACAACTTTGTCCTGGAACCTTTTCTGTGGTGAAGCTTTAGATCCACCAATTTCAATATAAGACTGTGAATTACTATTACACCATCTCAGGAACCCCATATCATAGATTATTCTTTATTTCATTATCTCCTGTCTCAATAATCATGTTTTATTTGTCATTTTTCAAAAAGTCCAATGCACTGTTGCTTTAAATTGGTCCTGGTGAAGGCTGTAGGCTGCAAGTGGGCCACAATAGTTTGAATCAGGAAATAGTCAATGGAAAGACGGCATACCCAGCATTAATCTGTCTATCGCCATCATCTTAGGTCATATATTGATTCTATAGCTTAATATCCAGGTTAATGAATACAGTACAGTATATCATCACATACAGTATATATCTGATAACATGAGACTACTGTACATATATGCTGTCTGTATAATAGCCTTGACAACCCAATTACTCATTTAGTACATTATTTTTTCATTTGTTTTTCTGATATTTTGCATTTTCTTTTGGAGAAATGGCCTGGAGAGAGAATGAGTCGCATTTAGTACAAAAACTAGGACACACACACACACACACACGCACACACTACAATAGAAGTGTGTCCTTATTACTAGAGCATCAGATGGAAATTTCGATGATGATGATGATGATGATGAAGAACATAAATGAAGAGAAGCATAGATTAGGGCAGAAGAAATGATATAATAAAATAACCCAAAAAAAACACAACCAGGCCTCTGGGTGTGTATGATGGTGTTGTCCAAAGGCATATGTCAATTAAAATTGAGTGCAAGCACATTAAAAATCTCAAACATATTACTGTTAGCAAGAAAATATGACCATCTTTGTGAGCCGCAGGTTAAAAAATTCCCCTGATGGACGTGAGCTGAATTGAACAGCGGTTTTGTGGTCATGCATTATTCATAGTTATTGAAATAAAAGGAGACAGTAGGACATCATGACATGTTGGGTGTGTGTGGCTTCGGCTTAAGTGTGCATGTGTGTGTGTGTGTGTGTGTGTATGGATTCAGGATAACTACATGATGCAAGCACATCCCATCAGCTTCGCCATCATCGCTCCAGAATCACCTTCACTCCCTCTTTCTGGTTTCTTGATTAACATTTTCTGCTAGGCTTCACACCAAAGAGCTCAACCTGTGCAATACGCAAACCCGGGGTGTGGAAGAAAAAAAAAGCCATCAGCCGCTGGAATGGAATCAGATAAGGCTATCAGGCGGGAGGATTTAGCCTCATGCCTTTGTGCCCCCTCAACCCCAACCCTGCTGACCCGCCTGGGCTTCCTCCCTCAATCTCTCACTCCACTGCACCTTTTGTTCTCCTGATTTTCCAACAGAAAGCTTTCCCCAACACACACACACACAAACAGTGACTGACAGGGCAGGACTGAGACAAGAAACAAGCTTATTATGAAAACGGGAAGAGCTATACACAAACGACAAGAGTGTGATAGTCAGGCGCTGTTGACTTTTCCGGTGTGGCAAGACACAAGTGAGAGTACAGATCGCACGAGAAAGAAAAAAGTAGCCAAGGTTTATTCCAAATAAATGTTTAGTGATAAATTAGCAATAATATATCTGATTGCTCAGCAGTTCTGGTAGCTGGAGTTCCAGTTGTAACTCAAAGCACAGGTTTATATTAACACACTCGTTCTCATACTTGTACAGTGGAAGTGTTTATTTGTTTGTTTGTATGTTTGTTTATTTAGGGAAGGAGTCTCCAGTGTTAGTGCTTTGTAACATTCAGAGCTAAAGCTGTAAAGTTATGCTTGCTACAAGGCATCATAAGGACCCAGGAGTTTACACTTTGCCATTTCTCTGTAACTTGATATTTGCATTTTGTTTGTTTTATGAACTCTGAGAAGGAGAGAACGAGATGATTTTTGAAGGAACGACTGTTTATAGTTGTGATAAAGTAAGTGAGAACAGGAACCAACTCATTTGATGTACAGTACATTCCCCAATGTTGAAATATGTTCGTGTTGTTTTAATTAATACAAATGTGTAATTGTTGGCTAATTGCTTTTGTGTAAGAGTTTAGTCACAATTAAATCACTACTACTGGAGGAGTATACAACAGGAACCAAGATATCAACTCTCAAAAATAGTTCTTTTTTTTTATCTTCAGCACCGAGCAGCACCTGCGTGTGTTGGAGTGTCAGGCCTGAAGGAAAAGCAGACCTGATCTACTGTTCCTGTCTGATAAAGAGAGAGAGAGAGAGAGAGATAGGGGGTTAAAAAGAAAATAGAGAGTGGTCTCCATTTCCCCATTCTCTCAACAGAATCCCAGTGTGGATCAGTGCAATGATCCGAACACATCTCTCTCTCTCTCTCTCTCTCTCTCTCTCTCTCTGTCCTTTCTCCTTCCCCATTGAGCACGTCTGCCAGAATAGATTTCAAGCTAAATCCGTCCGTTGCTCTGGAACCGGCCACACGACGCCAGGTCCGGGGCTCGTCCCCAGCTATTTGCAAACAGATGTGCATCTCGGGGCCAAAGGGTTTTTGATCAATCAAGCCTTAACAAGTCAAGTTGACTAGATGCGAATGTAGCACTTTGCATGTAAAAGGCGAGAAGCAGAGGTTTGATTAAGAGTAAGCAGATAAATGGAAGATTGAAGCGGCCCCCTGTGAACAGGGAGCAGACCCGCGGACCCCGGGCTTTAAATCCACACTGATAGCAACTCTGTCATTGCTATTCTTCAGCCGGGCCTCGTGAATGGACTCATTATTCAGTGGATTCTCTCTCTCTCTCTCTCTCTCTCTCTCTCTCCTCAGTCAAAGTGGAAGCAGCTTAAAACCAAGTCCTTCTTAAATTCTGCAATCTGTCCTGACTTTAATCTTCACATTTCTGATTCTATACGTCCTGCAACACTTTTCTTCCAGCCCAGTGATCCTCACGTTTGATCCTATTTGTTTCTCTTGGACTCGCATAAATACAACCTCTCTCTCTCTCTCTCTCTCTCTCTCTCCTTTTTTCATTATCTATGTTCCTGCTTTTAGACAGAAATCTCCTGTACGTGTGACTGATTCAGTCAGGATGATGTGTCTTATTTGTCTCTGATGTAAAATTGAAATACCTGCCTTTAAAATTTGTCATCAAATTAAACCACTTTAACTTTCATTTTGGTAAATTAGCAAATCTCTCTCTCTCTCTCTCTCTATCTATCTATCTATCTATCTATCTATCTCTCACTCTCCCATGGACCTGCTGCCTCTCAGTGTATCAGCGAATGACAGAGAGGAAAAGATAGAGAATATAATCTGTTCCATGAGTAATTCTTTAGACCTGCTCCTGTAGGTTTGGGGAATAGAGTTAGATGAGAGGATCACCTCACACTGGACTCATTCAGTGAAATAAACAAGGGTACATGTCATTATCTCACCCACGGCAACTTAATGAAAACAGTTTTATTCAGTACAGAAGTCAGATTTTTTCTGAATGCTGAGAACTATTGACAGGCTGATCATATAGTATTTGAATATTAGGTGTAGAGTGTTATTCTGCTAGAAGGAAGTAATTTTTTCCTTTTCATTTATTACTTAATTTCTAATGAATTAGTGAATTCTTTGGTCTTTCTTAATTGTTTATATTAAAACATATAAAATTTATATAGGTGGTGTAGTGGTTAGCACTGTCGCCTCACAGCAAGAAGGTCCGGGTTTGAGCCCCGTGGCCGGCGAGGGCCTTTCTGTGTGGAGTTTGCATGTT
>JAOBAM010000014.1:44597015-44611449 GCA_025212355.1 Notarius kessleri
TTGTTAGCATATGGCTTATCCTACGATATGCTAACAATATTGTTGAGAGAATTTTGAAAGAGAAAGACACGTTGAACACCCAAAAGGAATGTGTGTGTATAGTAATAATAATATTGTCTGGCTTTTTTTTTGTGGTCTATCAGATATATTCCATTCAGCTACTCGTCTTTGACTCGTTCATGCACGCTGAATGGAATATATCTGATAGACCACGAAAAAAAGCAGCCAATATTTTTTAAATATGTCAGTCAGATCCATGATGTATTTCGTATGAAAAATGTGAGTTTTTCAACATGAGAACATAAACTTCATATCTTCAAGCCAACGTGTGATTTTCTTTTTATTATATCGACACATTCACAAACAAAAAGTCTCTAAATTTATCAAAACAATTCAGCGATTTCCTCACGAGTTACAGATAGAGATTTACATCATGGTTCTGGTTCTCCATGTCCCAGATGGAGCTCAGATGAAAAATACCAGGGGCATATTTCCCACTAAAACACTTGTGTCCACACAGTGTTCTTAAACGTCATTCCTGCAATGTCTACTTACTTGTAGAAACACTAAACCCTGTGACTGTATGATGACCGTACATATGAACACCATCTGTGTACCACCACAGGGAACCTGATTGTAAGTGCAATGCATTGTATCTCATAAACACTTCACAACTGGACAATGAAATTTGTATCTTTATTTCCATAAGATAGGTGGGTTTTTAATCCAGCACTTATTTTTAATTTGCTTTTGAAAGAATAATGCAGGATTATTTGCGAACACTGCAGCAGCCCTTGTCAGTAAGAACAACAGCAGAGAGTCTCTGATGGGTGCAGATGTGTTTTATTCCTCTTGAACATGAGGAATTATATGAGGAATTCAGTATAGCATTGAAGAACGGACATCAAACACCATCCAGCAAGAAAACTAAATAAAACAAAACAAAAATAATTAACGTAACATGGTTGTAAACAAATGCACAATTTTGCAGAGTAATTTTCTGATTCTGCTCTGAATGTGACACTCCTCATTCTGCTCAACCAAGGACCAACCAAACCTCTACATGTTCACCAAACATGCCCCATTCGCCTCTGCACTCAATGCCTCGTGCTAAACCACAGTTCAACCAGTGTACCAAACACAAACAGAACACACTCAGTAAACAGCACACACACTTTACACTGTACATGAATGACACATCAGGATGACAGACAGTAAAGCTTTATTACACACCACGCTAAACCTCTGACAGAGGAACATGGGGAATAAAAACAGCAGCAAGCATCTGGAGCAGAACTAATACAGCTTCCTGGGCTGAGAGCCCCACCCAGAACATGAATAATGAGTAACAGCTCTGATCGCCACTTACACACACATTTTACACTCATTGGGAGCGCCGCTTTTTTGCGTAAAATATGTAACCGTCCTAACACTAGCACTTCTGCATTTGAACGTTGTGCAGGTAACATTCTAATAACATCATGAAGCACACCTTTATTAGAGATTATATTTTCACAAGAGTTACGCAAAGTCTGTTTCCCAGGATTCTCAGCGAATCACATCACGCCACACAACAACCCACGCCAGCCAATAAAAGAAACTCCATTTCTCCAGATCCTCAGCCAGCTCACAAACTACAGACCACATCAACACAGAACAGTCACATGACATGTAAAGCTCTTTTCAAAACTATTCCCATCACTATTATTTTTCATCACAGTGTAGCACTTCAGAAAACTTTCCAGAAAAGCATAAAGTTACATCAAGAGCTGTTTTTTTTTCTTTTTTTTCTCCAATCACTGACCAATCAGGTAGCCAATCAAATTAAAGCCAAGTGTTGCTATAGTGACAGTTTGCATATCAGTTTTTTTTCCTTTCTGTCACGCTGTACCTAAATTCCAAGAAGATTCTTTCATGTTTTTTTAATAAATGTTCCTCCAACATTCCTGCAATATTCTTACATCTAAAACCTGAACACTACTTCCTTTCTGTGCTACTGAGAATGTTTTTAGAAAGTTGCATGCATGATATGTTGCTTGTCCGTTTTTTTTCCCTACAGAACAATGTCATAACTTACTAACTTAATAAAAATCAGAGATAATGTGTGTGTGTGTGTGTGTGTGTGTGTGTGTGTGTGTGTGTGTGTGTGTGTGTGTGTGAATACATGCTGACTGAGCATCCAGAGGCCATTTTAGTTTATTTATTTATTTATCCTGTTCCATTTTGTCATGTGCTTTTGAAATTTTAATCTGCCCATCCCTGTGGTTTGCAATCCCCAGGAGAGAGACGTCCTACAGGCCACTGGGGTGAATTATAAATGACCGTGTGTGTGTGTGTGTGTGTGTGTGTGTGCGTGTGTAAGTTAGTGTGATGAAATGCAGGTGCCAGCGTGCATGATGTCCTCCTCTCAGATGCCAAGTCAGGCTTTCTCAACTCTTTTTATGGTTCCGCTGTCACAGGACATTAGAGGATGAGTCCATTGTCTTTCACTTAAAGATAACGGCTGATGTTTACTGTCCCTCACTCAACACTCGCTTGTCCTCTGAGGACGGCACAGATGAAACATTTATTTCCCTCCTGTCCTGACACACACCCGAGACTCAGAGGAGTTTGTGTATTGTCTAGTGCCCATTTTTCATGCTAATAACATAAACAGCACTGTCCTATATATACAGGACACTGCACGGAAACAGGCTGAAATAGGGAGGGGGTAGAATTAAAGGTACAATAAGTGTACAATAGGTAGAATTAAAGGTACAATGGGTAAAATTAAAGGTACAGTAGGTAGACTTAAAATACTATAAGTGCAATTAAACGTACAATAGATAGAATTAAAGGAACTATAGGTCAAACGAAAGGTACCATGGGTAGAATTAAAGTTACAATAAGTAGAATTGGATAGAATTAATGGTACAGTGGGTAGGAGTAAAGGAACTAAAAGTCAAACTAAAGGTACAATGGGTAGAATTAAAGGTACTATAGGTAGAAGTAAAGGTACAGTGGGTAGAGGGTACTATATGTAGAAGTAAAGGTGCTATAGGTAGAAGTCAAGGTACAGTGTGTAAAAGTAAAGGTAATATAGGTAGAGGTAAAGATACTGTGGGTCAAACTAAAGGTACAATGGGTAGAATTAAAGTTACAAAAAGTAGAAGTTAAGGTACAGTGTGTTGAAGTAAAGGTACAATGGGTAGAAGTAAAGATACTATATGTAGAAGTAATCTCTCCAGTGTCTCCTGGGTTTGCCCCGGGGTCTCCTCCTGGTGGGGCATGCTCAGAAAACCTCCCTTGGGAGGCGTCTAGAGGGCATCCTAACAAGGTGCCCAAACCACCTCAACTGACTTCTTTTGATGTGGAGGAGCAGCAGTTCTACTCCGAGCCTCTTCCGAATGACCAAGCTTCTCACCCTGTCTCTAAGGGAGAGCCCAGCCACCCTGCGGAGAAAACTCATTTCTACTGCTTGCTTCTTCTACAATCTCATTATTTTGGTCACTATCCATAGCTTGTGACCATAGGTGAGAGTGGGACTGTAGATGGACCATTAAATTGAGAGCTTTGCCTTTTGGCTCAGCTTTCTCTTTACCACAACAGACCGGTTTAGTGTCCACATCACTGCTGATGCTGCCCTGATCCTTCTGTCCAACTCCCGCTCCCCCTTACCCTCATTCATGAACAAAACCCCAAGATACGTAAACTCCTCCACTTTAGGTAGCAACTCCCCCCTGATCTGGAGTAGGCACTCCACCTGTTTCCGTCTGAGCACCATGGCAATGGACTTGGAGGTGCTGATCCTCATCCCAGCCGCTTCGCACTCAGCTGAAAACCATCCCAGCGCATGCTGTAAGTCACAGATTGATGAAGCCAACAGGACCACATCAGCCGCAAAAAGCAGAGACGTGATCCTGATGCCACCAAACCAGACACCCTCCGCCCCTTGGTTGCACCTAGAAATTCTGTCCATAAAAGTTATGAACAGAACCAGTGACAAAGAACAGCCCTGATGGAGTCCAACATGCACCAGGAACGAGTCCGACTTACTGCCGGCAATGCGAACCAAACTTCTGCTCCAGTCATACAGGGACCGAATGGCCTGCAGGAGTGGGCCCTGAACCCCATACTCTCGAAGCACCCCCGACAGGGCACCATGAGGGACATGGTCATAAGCCTTCTCCAGGTCCACAAAACACATGTAGACTGATTGGGCAAACTCCCATGCACCCTCCAGTACCCTTGCAAGGGTAAAGAGCTGGTCCAGTGTTCCATGACCAGGATGAAAACTGCATTGTTCCTCCTGAATCCGAGGTTCAACTATCTACCAGACTCTCCTCTCCAGCACCCCAGCATAGGCTTTGCCAGGGAGGCTGAGAAGTGTGATCCCCCTATAGTTGGAACACACTCTCTGGTCCCCCCTTTTAAGAAGGGGGACCACCACCCCAGTCTGACAATCCAGAGGCACTGTCCCCAACCTCCACACCATGTTGAAGAGACATGTCAGCCAAGACAGCCCAACAACATCCAGTGTCTTCAGGAACTCAGGATGAATCTCATCCACCCCCAGAGCCCGGCTACTGAGGAGCTTTTTAACCACCTCAGCAACCCCAGCCCCTGTGATGGACGAGTCCTCTCAAGCACCCTCAGACTCTGCATCCTCCTCAGACAATATGAAGGTGGGATTGAGGAGATCCTCGAAGTATTCCTTCCACTGCCAGACGATGTCCACAGTTGAGGTCAACAGCACTCCTTCCTCACTGTAAACAGTAGGGACAGAGCACTGCTTCCCCTTCCTGAGCTGCTGGATGGTTTGTCAGAATCTCTTCGAGGCCAACCGAAAGTCACTTTCCATGGCCTCACTGAACCCCTCCCACACCTGAGTTTTTGCTTCAGTGACCACCAGAGCCACGTTCTGCTTGGCCCATTGATATCTGTCAGCTGCCTCTGGAGACCCATTGGCTAACCAAGCCTGATAGGACTTCTTCTTCAGCTTGACGGCTCCCCTCAACACAGGTTTCCACTACTGGGTTCGGGGATTACTGCCACGACAGGCACCAACAACCTTGCAGCTACAGCTCTGTATGGCCACCTCAGCAATGGAGGTGACTTTGTAGTTGTTTAATCATGTTCCACTCAGACTCAATGTCCCCATCCTCCCCCAGTATGCAGTTGAAGCTCTGCTGGAGATGGCAGTTGAAGATCTGATGGACGGGAGCCTCTGCCAGACATTCCCAGAATACCTTCACTACACATTTGGGCCTACCAGATCTGTTCGGCCTCCTCCCCTGCCATCTGATCCAGCTTGCCACCAGGTAGTGATCAGTTGACAGCTCTGCTCCTCTCTTCACCCAAGTGTCCAAGACATACGGTCATAGATTAGATGAAATGACTACAAAGTCAATCATCGATCTACAGCCTAGAGTGTCCTTGTGCCACGTGCACTTATGGACACCTTTATGCTTGAACATGATGTTCGTTATGGCCAAACTGTGCATGGCACAGAAGTCCAACAACTGAACACCACTCGGGTTCAGACTGGGCAGGCCGTTCCTCCCAATCACACCCCTCCAGGTCTCACTGTCATTGCCCATGTGAACATTGAAGTCCCCCAGCCAAACAATGGACTCCCCTCATGGTGCACTGTCTAGCACCTCACTCAAGGACTCCAAGAAGGCCGGGTACTCTGAACTACCATTTGGCGCATAAGCATAAATGACAGTCAGAGACCGTTCCCTGACCAGAAGACATAGGGAAATGACCCTCTTATTCACTGAGGAGAACTCTGATGTTAGCGTGCCAAACTGGGGGGCTACCAATAGCCCCACCCCTGCCTGGCGCTACTCACCCTTGGCAACTCCAGCATAGAACAGAGTCCAACCCCTCTCCAGGAAATTGGTTTCAGAGCCCAAGCTATGTGTTGAGATGAGCCCAACTATATCTAGTCGGTACCGCTCAACCTCACACACAAGCTCAGGCTCCTTTCCCACCAGAAAGGTGACATTCCATGTCCCAAAAGCCAGTTTTGTCAGCCGGGGATCAGTACGCCAGGGCTTCTGCCTTTGGCTGCCACCCAATCCACAGTGCCTTATGGCAGACCCTTATGGCACCTCCTGTGGGTGGTGGGTCCACAGGAGAGTGGTTCCATGTTGCTCAATCGGGCTGGGCCCAGCCAGGCCCCATGGACATAGGCTCAGTCACTAGACATTTGCCGATGAGCCCCTCCTCCAGGCCTGGCTCCAGGGTGGGACCCGGTATCCCTGGTCCGGGCGAGGGTACTTGGATACCTGTTTTTCCTCTCATAAGGGTCATTCTGAACTGCTTTTTGTCTGACCTCTCATCTAGGACCTGTTTGCCTTGGGAGACCCTACCAGGGGCAAATGCCCTGACAACATAGTTCCTAGAATCCCTGAGGCACTCAAACCCCTCCACCAATTTAAGGTGGCGATTCAAGGAGGGGGCAATTTAAACAAATTAATAATAATAAAGAAAGCACTAAGATACTAATGGGAATTATACTGACAAAATTAAACTAGATTACTAATTATTGTTGTTGTTGTTGTTGTTGTTTGTGTAATGGTTTCTAAGGATTCCATAGGTTTCTCTTGAGAAAGTCTTAGCATCAACACACAATTTGGTCTTAGCCAGAAGTGAAAACTGATTTTAACACAAGTTGTGAATAGAAAGTCCATATTTAGGTGATTTTTAAGAAGTCTTCCTATGTATTTGTTTTTTTAGTTGGGTATGGGAAGCATGCTTGAAAATAATATACAGGGAATGTAGTAAGGGTTGCAACATGCAAAATCTGGGTGTCTCTCTCTCTGATCATGTGATTTCTAAAAGGATCCAAGATGTTTGGAGCTTTGGTCAGAATGATGGATCTGTACAGCAAGCTGGATGGATGCAGCCAAACACACGGCTCTTCACTCTCACAAACTCAACATGACAGGTTTCATTCTCCACAGCAGCACCAATTAGAGCAGAGTAGAAGTAGGGTGAAAAATACGGTAGTATTGACTCCCACCGGGGTCTGGCGCTGTATTGTTATGAACACGTTCAAAGAAAAAATATATATCTCCAAGAAGTGTGTATTGATTGTGAATTAATGAGTATGAATGCATCAGACAGTGCATGGTTGCATGTATGATCCTTTAACTGGATCTCCAGATGCCGTTTGAGACTTCCCCTCACGTTTTCATTTGTATGTATTCATAATCTTATTTATTTAGTACTGATTTTACACCGTTGCAGCTTTTTTTCTTCTTCTTGTGTTTCATTAAGTCAGTGAATAAATCTCAACTTTCTGTTGCACAGTCGGTGTGATAAATTTTCATGGGGATCAAACACAATGGAAGTATATGAGTGAAAGTGAGGGAATTAGTAACATGATCTGATTTTCTCCCAGAAATTGATTTCAATGAGAACTGCCACGATTCCTCTGAAAAAAAAAAACTTCCACACTCCAAATCATATCCTTGAGATATTAATAATTAAGTGCAAATAATCATTGCGTATGCTATCTCTAGAGAATGTGACCTGAAAGATAAAAATGAAGAGGAAAAAAAAGTTAAATAAGAAGTTACAGGACGACTTTTCAATGTCCTTATGGGAAAATGCAAACAAGAACAAAGAATGCATGCTATTTGTGAAAACAGAGAATATTTACAAAATGTAGGCATGAAATGAAAGTTCATCTGTCAAAAGTACAGACAGAAAATGTTGTTAAAGCAGGAGCTAGTTGTATTTTTACTGATCTGGATTCGACTATTTGTATAACTGTTTAATTACGTTTCTTTAACCGTCAGAAACATGAAAGGAACATCATTCAGACTGACTCAAAAAGAGTAATTTTAGTTTAGGATAACAGTTTGTTTGTTTGTTTCCCAAAGCCAGAGGTTTTTTGAATGTTCAGAATCAGAATCAGAATCAGAATCACTTTTATTGCCAGGTATATGTGGACATACACGAGGAATTTGACTCCGGCTTCACTTAGCTCTCATTGTACAAAACAGATCAAAAACGAATACACAAACAAACACACACACACAAAAAAAAAAAATCATCCACACATTCAAAGGTTATTACATCTTTATTACTGATTTCTGCACTGCTACTCTTTTTACATTTTATGGAGTTCAACTCAGTTTGTCTCCTTATCATCAGGAAACTGAAGCATGTGCCAATTGGCTATTAAACATCACAAGTAAAATTTATCTTCAGTTTAATGAGAAATTATATTTCTACTCACACCTCTCTTCTTTGGGACCATAAATACAAATTCTAAGCTCGGTTATTATACAGGGTTAATCAAAATGAACACTAATGGATTATTTTTCTCCTGAATGCGTGGTGCACCGTGACCGCTGCTGGCAGAATTGGGCCCTACTTTTCTGAACCCCAACAGTGACGTCAGACGTCTACATACAGATGGTGCAGCAGTACGCCACTGATGAGCTTCCACTACAGATCCGATTGGTTTCTACCATTTAAGTGTGAACTTAATTTTGACTAACCCTGTATTACAACATCCCAAATCCCACAGGATATCCCATAGGATATCCCATCTCACAAGACTACAATCATGTCTTCCAAGTATGTCTTGGACGGACGGACGGACGGACGGACGGACGACAGACAGACAGCATTTTCTCCAACACATCCAGGCTCAGTGGACTGCAGCAGCTCACGTGTAGTATCTGGACAACACATTTATGCGGACCTTAATATTGTGTGGCAAGCAACAAACAAATCAAACCAAAACAAAATCAAAACAAAACCAAAAAAAAAGCTTTTATATCCCTGTGACTAACAACTACCTGTGGAGCCAAAGATAAAATTTCCACATCTATGGACCAATAAAGTATATTTCATTTGATATGGCTGGCTGTAGGCCGGTTGGCTGGCTGGTTCTGCGTAGGCAAAATGGAGCATTAAAACACAGGATTACATGATGTCAGGGCAACTATTGGTGTCTATACGAAGACAAATTGTTGATCTGTTCAATAAACTCAATCGGGGCAAACAGACTCCCGCTGTAAATAATTGTTAACCCACTCGAACTTTTGAGCTCACCTGGCTCGCTGAATCATACAGACCCGACACTGTAAATTCAACAGAACCAGCTACACGGTTTTGTGCATCAACAACTTGATCGGTTACACTGTTGAAACAGTCTATACACACCCACGCTCGATGACTTACCATCTGTTTTCATTTAAAAAATAAATAATAATAATAATAATAATAATAATAATAATAATTTTTAAAAAAAAATCCAACAATAATGGATTAGTATTAAGTCGTCTTTCGACCAGTTCTGAATGTTCTTCTGTTGGCGGGTACCAACATTTTGAACATGCACTGTGCAGCGCTCAGTTATGTCGCCCCTCTGTATTTGGATGCTGCAAGGCAAGTTCTGATCTGTTTCAGTCAGTTGTTTTCTCATAATCACTGAGTGATTATGGGGCGAAAATACCCGGGGCTATAGCCCTGAGCGATAGGGTCTAACGACGCCACTGCTTCTGAACAGGACCATGTTGATGAGTAAATTTGTCAGGGTTCATACGACAGAACCACTGGGATTTTGGAGTTGTAATATTCAGCAAGACAAGCAGTCTATTCTTGCAGTTGGTGACCACCTTAATACAAAGGAATGAAAAGCCTCGGACACTGATTTAACACAGAAGCAGAAGAATAAGTACAATCAATAATATATCCAGACCGGTTTATTCAGGAAAATGTAATAATTTCCATCAGTAGGCCTCAGTATGGACCTGTTCATTTCTTTTTGTACTTCGCTGTTGAAGAAATAATTTGTTTCTCTAAAATCCAATTCTTTCTTTCTTCAGTTCCAGTTTCAGGCACCTCAGCTCAACCCCCTGTTTTACCCCATCCTACCACTGCAATTCTACCCCCTGACCTACCCCATCACGCCAGCCCATTTCCACCCCCATCCCACCCCATTCCGACAACCGACTACTACTACCCTCCACCCTCAGTGATTGGGATGAACAAACACCACGTCCCAACTGTCCAGGACGAGATTCTGGAAGGAAACGCCACGTCTCCTGTGACACCACCTGAAGGTGGACATGTTTGACAGTTGTGTGAACACTCCTCAGGCTCATGCCACTGACATGCTCACATTTGGTAAACAAGATTAAAATAAATCTGTTTCCACTGTCAATTCTTCTGCACATTCTTTAATGCTGTAATGGTCTCGGTCTTAAACTTACATTTTATCTCCTTGTCCTGGATTTTGTCCAGATCAACATGTGGCACCAGAACAATCAACACCAGCTGAGACAGAGCCTGAGCCTCAACCCACCTCCAATCTACCACCAGAAATTGTGGGCATTGAGGAGCCTTTGTCCTCCAGACCCCCCAAGTCCAACGGCACTGAAGTCAGGAGAAATAAAGGGTGTTGTCAACCCGCTACCATCCAGACCCCCCAACTCCAACATTACTGCCTTGTGGAGAAAACTTGGACACTGAGGGTTCTGAGTGGTCCACATCCCCAAGCCTTACATCACTCAGTTGGGGAGAAATAATGGACATTGTCGAACCACTCCCATCCAGACCCCCAACCCCCACATTACTCCCTTGGGGAGACCTATGGGATGAAGCCGATGCTCAGCTGGAGGAATTCCAGAAGGATGACCGGCAGGTGGACATCATCCCAGAGGAAAAGGAGCAGGTTAAGAAGGTGGTGCAGGGTATCACTGTCAGGGAGCAGAAAAAGAAGACTGAACAGTTCAAGGAGCCAAAGAAACAAGATGACCAGAACCCCAACAAGCTCCCAAGCACCAACGGCAAGAACACCAAGGTACAGCAGTCAGGTCTTTCTGCAAATCTGAGCCCTGAGAGGACATGCCTTTGTGTCCATATATGGGCATGGGGGTGTGTCCAAGTCCACATTTTTAATTTTTTGATTGGTTTAACGAACACACTGGATACTGACTTTGCCCTCTGTTCTGTAGGGAGTCGAACTGTACATACAGGGCGTTGATTCCAGTGTGGACTCCAGGCGACTGTTTAATGAATTCCTCCCATTTGGAAACATCATAAAAGCAAAGGTCAGTGACTAATCCCAACATTTTCTTTTCCCCAATAACCTGTGTTCACCTCCCCTGATGTCAAAACCCACGTGCACTTTCAGCACAAGGACACGAGTGTGTAGTGCACCGTTTATTTTACATCCTGTATTTTGTAGAGCTGCTGCCTGAAATTACATTTAACACAGAAGACATACATATGGACGATGGGGAGGTGCAATACCAGGACCCTGACACAAACAGTGTGCGTGTAATGCTTATTCTTTGCTTTCTGTACCTCTTCGCTGTCCCCTAGAGAACGGGTGCTCCAGAGGGTTTGAGTACGTCACGTACCAGACCATGACAGAAGCCACGATAGCAATCAGGGAGATGAACGGCAAGATGTCGGGGTGGAAGTCGTTGTTCGTGACTCTGCCGAAGAGTAAAGAGAAGCGCCAGTCTCGCTACGGCCAGAGAGAGCAGAAGACCAGGAGCGGCCTTCCATTCAAGCCCTGACTGAGTCAGAACACGGACAAACGGAGGTCCTAGCCTCAACGTGAGTCACAGTCATGTTTGTAACGTCTCACAGAATGGGTCCTGTTCATTACCTCAGGAGCTCACTACTAAAGCACACGTGGAGCGAATACTTTCGAATGCAATAATATGATCTAGAATAGTGTAAGGGGAACATTATACACACCAGGATAAAAGGTTTGATAATTACTGTTTTGTTTTTTTTAAATATAAAAGAAGTCTCCTCTGCTTTTCTCTTTCAGGTCGTCCCTCAGTCGCATCAACACGTCACGACTGGAAATAAACTTTTGAAAATAAATAAAATAAATAACCAATTGAAAAATGCTGCACAAATGGTCTGCGTCTCTCTCATAGTGAATAAATGTTGGTGTAAACGACTCACACAGAAACAGCAGTAAAGGTGCTGCGCTGTAAATCTGCTCAATAAAATGGAATTTTAACCCGACATTAAACACTGAACACCAACAAAACCTCAATTATTAACATCGATTAGTGATGAACGAGTGAGGTTTATATAAATACAGGTCGTGATTAACAGCAGGCTCAGGGGGGAGAACACACGTGAGATTTTAAAGTGCGCGTGCGCACTGCATCAACTGTCTCACATCCGACTCGTAAATCCACCATATCAGAACCTGAGCCTCCAGACTGCTGAAGACCACACCCACAGGATATGACCTCATTAAACTACTGTAGTAGGAGAATAATGGATGAAGTCATGGGGGACTGGTCCAGATGCAGACTTGAACCCCAGTCATGGCTCCTAAAGAAAGGAGTGCGACCCACTGCTCCAGGAACTGAGACTGGGGGAGTGAACCCAAGTGCAGAAGCAACTAAACGATGATGTGCACCTCAGTGCTGACCAGGGAATCGGGCTGAGAGAAACCTTGGAAAGCAAACTGAGGGTTGAACACCTCCAAAGAGAAGGAAAAAACAGAGGGTGACCCCACAGTAGACTGGAACACCAACATGCAGTCCAGTGAGATACCAAACTAGTAAAAATAAAGCACTGGGAGTGGCCCTCACTCAATTTGGCAGGGAGTCTGGGGGTCCAACTCCAGAACATTCCGGAATTTTTCATTACATTTCCTAAAATTCTACACAATCAGAGGTGGGTGGAGTAAACAAAAACTATACTCGGGTCAAAATACTGTGACTTAATAATCAAAGTAGACTGTGTTAAAAAAAAAAAGAAGTACGAAATAGTGACTCGAGTCGTGAGTCACGTCATATGATGATTTATTCCATCTATAATGTATTACATTCAAATGCATCAGAAAATCAATTCTGACCAAAATAAAAAATTTAAAGTGCTTATCTAATAAACACATCATAAAAATCCATACTAAAATCATACTCCTCATGAAAAAATAAACTCAATAGAGACTGTGACTAAAGTCACTAACAGTTCGTGCAAATTACTAAGCAGGGCATCTGGTCACCACACCTGTCAGGAATGGGTGGAGGTAAATGTATGTGCAGGAGATATTTATTAATAAAGGTGCAATCAGGCAAACCCTCCAAATCGGCAGGCATAAACCAGAAGTGATAAACAAGCAGTAGGTCGGGTGAGGCGCAAACAGAATATCATAGGCACAGACAAAGGTGGAATCAAAAGGCGAGGAACAGAAACAAGGAATTCAGAAACAAGGAATTCAGAAACAAGGAAATCAAAATGACACATTGCTCCGTAACGTGTCAAAACAACGCAATACTTCGTAATCCGAGTTAGTCTTTGGCATCCTTATACCGTATATGCGTGCTGATTGCGCGTTAATCCAGTGCCAGTTACTGTGGTGCACGCACGTGTATCAGTTCGCAGCACACACCATTCAGAACGCATGCAAGAGTCAGCGAATGTGCGCAGGTGTGACAGTACCCTATAGCAGGGGCTCTCAACCCTTTCTACTTTAAGGACCACCTATTCATACTTGTAACGAGTCAGGACCCATTAAAAAAAAATATATATATATCCCAAATCATTTTGGCTCATCTATTAGAATCTAATAATCTATTGTCCAATTTTAATTTTCAGATAACAGAGTTGATAAATGGATATTTGGTTAACAAATAGGATGCGTCTTTAAATAAGCATTATTGTTGCACATTTACATGATTGACTAAAATAATATAAAACAAACAGAACATCTTTATTGAATCTCACCTCAACACTGCAGTGTACAGTAAAAGCATACATTTTAATCATTAAAATTCTTACTTGTGAACTACTGTACACACGTTACTGGATTGAGTACAGTTTGGTAGTGCCTATTTAAAATAATTCGTATAACATGTCTGCATGTTTACCAAAACAGAAATGAATGAGCTGCAAGCAATAAAAATAAAGATAAATACAGAATTTTTTTTTTTTTTTAATACGTGTTGGAATGTGGCTATGGCCAGTCACATGTACAGCATCCTTTCTGTTATAAAATTAGATTAATTTTTAGACACAAGAGACTTGATTTCTGTCAGCTGTCAGTTAAAACTTGTATTTAACAATTATTGGCCAAAGAGGTGAATATTAGGAAATAATAACTGAGACAAAGTCAAGGTTATTATTCACTGAACCTGAGGCAGATCATTGTTTTAGTATTTATAATACACAGGGGCCAAATTACTCAATTCTGATTGGTCAATCAAGGAGGGCTTTTTTCCTTAACACGGGGCCGTATTTCTGAACTGCTATTGGCTAGTTCATTGCTTGGTTACAGTTTCTTGCATTTAGCAATCAGCTTTTGTAAAGAAGTTCCAATAAAATTTTGTAAACCCCTTTCAAAATCCTCGTGTCGTGTCGCCATGTCATGATGAAAGACGTTTTAAAAACTGATTCAAACGTGCAAGATAGTCTTGCGCCCTGATTGGTTCAGAAAACAGATCGG
>JAOBAM010000015.1:26576-41462 GCA_025212355.1 Notarius kessleri
ATGTTACTGTGTTTGATTGGCCACCCAACTGGCCTGACCTGAACCCCATAGAGAATCTACTGGGTACTGTCAAGATGAAGATGAGAAACACCTGACCCAAAAATACAGAAGAGCTGAAGGCTGCCATCAAAGCAACCTGTGCTTCAGTAACACCTCAGCAGTGCCACAGGTTGATTGCCTTCATGCTATACCACATTGATGCAGTAATTCATTTTGAAGGAGCCCCAACCAAGTATTGAGTGTATAAATGAACATACTTTTCAGAAGTTGTACATTTCTGTATTGTAAGTCTTTTTTTTTTATTGATCTTAGGAAATATTCTAATAATCAGATACTGGATTTCTGATTTTCATGAGATATAAGCCATAATCATCAAAATGTAATAAAAATAGTTTGAAATATTTAACTTTGTGTGATGAATATAGAATATATGAAAGTTTGCATTTTTGAATTAAATTACCAAAAAAAAAAGAACTTTCACAATATTCCAATATTTTGAGGTGCACTAGTATGTGTGTGTGTGTATGTAATATATAAACCAGTGTCAAATGGATGGAATACAACAAGGGTAGATTTTACCATCAGCTTGTGGTTGTAGTGCAGAACAGACGTTTGACAAAACTCAGTGGCTTTAGGAAGATGATAAACTGTGAAAACAAAAGCAAGTTTGGAACAAAATTACAGTTTAGATATTTGGACAGTAAGGGTGTTAACTATGCTATGCTTACATTCACTTTATTAGGAACACCTGCTCAATTGTGCAATTATCCAAATCATGCATAAACAAATCAAACATTTAGTTAATGTTCACATCAAACTGAAGGAAAAATGTGATCTCAATTTGACTGGTTTGGCATGGTCTCTGGTACCAGACAGGTTGGTTTGAGTATTTTAGAAACTGTTTATCTCTTCGGATTTTCATACACAAAGTGTCTGGTTTATATAGAATGGTGTAAAAAAAAAAAAAATCCAGTAAGCAACAGTACTGTGAACACACAAGATCAATGAAACTACACAGTTAAAAACTGGAAGAGCAGGAGGTGACATTTTTCCACTCTTCAGTGCCCCAGTTTTGGTGAGCCTGTGCCCACTGTAGCCTCAGATTCCTGTTCCTCTTGGCTGATAGGAGTCTAACCTGTTTTGGCCTTTTGCTATTGTAACCCATCCACCTTGAAGTTCCAGATGTGCATTCTGAGATGCTTTCCTGCTTAGAATGGTTGTGAAGAGTGGTTATTTAAGTTCTCATAGACTTCCTGTTAGCTCGAACTAGTCTGGCCATTCTCCTCTGACCTCTCTTATCAACAAGGCATTCTGCGTAAACTCTAGAAATTGTTGTCTCTATACAACAGATCAGCAGTTTCTTAAACACTTAAATCAGCCTGTGCAGCACTAACAGCTGCACCATGGTCAAAGCCACTGAGATCACATTTTCCCCGTCTGATGTTTGATGTCAATATTAACTGAAGTTTCAGGCCTGTATCTAAATGATTTACACATTGTGCTGCTGTCATATGATTGGCTGAGTGGATAATTACATGGATGATCAGGGGCACACATGTTCCTAATAAAGAAGAAACCTTTATTTGTCACATGCACACTTCAAGCACAGTGAAATTCAGCCTCTGCATTTAACCCATCTGAAGCAGTGAACACACCCAGAGCAGTGGGCAGCCACACTAGAGCGCCCAGGGAGCAGTCAGGGGTTCGGTACCTTGCTCAAGGGCATCTCAGCCCAAGGCCGCCCCACGTCAACCTAACTGCATGTCTTTGGACTGTGGGGGAACATGCAAACTCCACACAGAAAGACCCTCACCGGCCGCTGGGTTTGAACCCAGGACCTTCTTGCTGTGAGGCGGCTGTGCTAACCACTACACCACCGTGCTGCCCACCATGCCAAAAGGTTCAAACATCTGCAAACTTTCTCTCTAAAATCATCTGTATGATGTTTTCAGCGGCTTTCATAAAATCAGACAAGACACTGTGCATCTCATTTAATATACAGTAGTGTACAAGAGTTTCATGCACAGGTAAGGAAATGCTGGAGACCAAAAACGGCTTCAAATAATGAAAATGTTTCAGCATTTAAAAAACAAAAAAACAAAAACCCAAACCTATATACAGCATTAACCCATAATAAATGAAAAACCCTGTATCCAAAATCACACTCGCTCACTACTCCCTACATAGGGAATTACTATATAGAGGACTATATAGTGAGCTCATTAGTAAAATAAAAAATAAAAATAAAAAAACGCTTTCAGACACTCGTCCGTTGCGCCGGTATTTACGTCATTACTGTCGCACAATTAAAACAAGCCAGATCAGACGGCTGGTGGGTTTTCAAAATCATAAAAATGCATGCGTGCATTTGGTGATAAATCCATATTATACGGTGTCGGCTGCATCTTTCAGTTCTTTAAAAAATCAAGGCTGAATAATTTCTTCTTTGCCGCTGCCTTTTCAATCAAATTTGAGGCTTTTGATTTGATTTCTTTCAGCGCGACTGCAATGCATGATGGGACATATTGCTTGGTTAGTAACCATCGGTTGTGCACTACTTTTCGTGATGCATTGTGGGATACTTTGAGTGCACTATATAGGGTGTAATAATTCTCACTATACATTCAGACAGCACTACAAAATGGTGTCCTCACTGTATAGTCCACTATATAGTGAGTCAGGAGCGATTTCGGACACAGGGTAAATGTAACTGTATATGGATAAAAGTATTGTGTCATTCTTTTATGAATAACAAATGTAATTTTTGGTTTGCTGTGGTATAAGAGGAATAAAACACTTGGGGATGTGCTATTATAGGAAAATAATCAACTTCAGGGTGGGAACAGTAAATCAACATCACACCACACTGTCACTCTCTCACACACACACACACACACACACACACACACACTATACACTATTTATTACTTATATAAGCATTACTGTAGTGACTCTGGGGTAAATTATCAGGTTTTCCACGTTACGTTACCAAATCTTTTAAACATTCGGTTGTAAACACGTTAAAGTACAACATTATCATTTCCAGTCCATTTTTTTTCTTTATCAGTGTCCACAATACACAACTATAACATTACAAAATACAGGCTAATAATGTATAAGGACATTCACTCTGTGTGTGTGTGTGTGTGTGTGTGTATTAGAAAGGGCAAATCTCAGATTATAATCTGGAAATCTGCACTGACTGCAATCCTCATCATACGGCTAAACACAACTCACCTTCGTAGGTAATCCTCTATGGAGGAGAGGGCCAGTTAACATACACACACACACACAAAAAATAATAATAATGGCCCAAAAAGGTTCTTGCTAAGAATTCAGGGTCACTGATTTTTTCCTGTATATCTTGAGGTAGTTTAATCCAAACATAAAAGAATTAGCAAAAGCATGTATGGAGCATCAGCATTAGCATTGATATTAGCTTTAGCAGTGGCTAATATGAGTCATGGTTTAGCCATTATCATATGTGGGGTTAGCGTGCTGTGTGTAGTCACTACGTGCCCTTTCAGAGGGACAGTGGAAAGAACAAGCAGGATGCAATGAGATTATGGACATTGTCTTAGCACTCGTCCTCTTCCTGTCTCATCCCTTCATCCACCTTTACAATGCCACTCAGTCTCATTTGTCCTCCATTTTAAATCAGACTCCACAGTCCACTGATTATTTATTTAACAGTATTTCCTTTTATTCTTTGTTTTTACCCAGAATTCCTTACTCTGTCATTCCGCAGGTACAGCATTGTTTCTCCTGATGAGGCAAGGCTGAAGATCTCGACTCTTGGGCTTCACAACGGCCATAGCTCGCCTGGGAGTGCCATGAGCAGTGCCACTGCTAGTGTAGGTGGCTACAACATGGAGAACAGCTACAATGGGAAAATATCCACGAGGGGGCGTGGCCAAGTGCGGAGCCGTTTTGTTAAAAAAAATGGCCAATGTAATGTTGTATTCTCCAACATGGAGGACAAACCACAGCGCTACCTAGCTGATATATTCACAACCTGCGTGGACATCCGCTGGCGCTACCTACTTCTCATCTTCTGCACAACATTCTTAGTGTCATGGCTGATTTTTGGATTGATTTTCTATAGTGTGGCCCTTGCACATGGAGATTTCGACCCTGATCATTATGTGAGGGGGCAAACGGGGCCAGGAGCACCAGGTGAGGGGCAACAGGAGGAGTGGAAGCCATGTTTGCTCCACGTGGAAGGGTTTCTTGGCGCCTTCCTGTTTTCAATCGAGACTCAAACAACGATTGGATATGGCTGGCGCTGTGTCACTGAGGAGTGTCCAGTTGCCATAGCAACAGTAGTGGTGCAGTCCATTTTGGGATGCATCATTGACTCATTCATGATTGGTACTATCATGGCTAAGATAGCAAGACCCAAGAAGCGAAATCAGACGCTGCTATTTTCCCAAAATGCTGTTATAGCACTGCGGGACGGGAAGCTGTGCCTCATGTGGCGTGTTGGAAATCTCCGGAAAAGCCACATTGTTGAAGCTCATGTCCGAGCACAGCTGATTAAACCCAGAGTGACAGAGGAGGGCGAGTTCATCCCACTGGAGCAGACAGACCTGAATGTGGGTTATGATGAAGGAACTGACCGCCTTTTCCTCGTCTCACCTCTTGTCATCGTTCATGAGATTGATGAAGACTCGCCACTCTGGGCCATGAACCGCTCCGATCTGGAAAACAATGCCTTTGAGATCGTTGTAATTCTTGAGGGAATGGTAGAAGCCACTGCTATGACAACACAAGCACGAAGCTCATACCTGTCCCAGGAGATCCTTTGGGGTCATCGATTCGAACCGGTTGTGTATGAAGATCACGATCGCTACCAAGTGGACTACGCTCGCTTCCACAAGACCTACATAGTTCCTTCGACTCCTTCTTGCAGTGCTAAGGAGCTCAGTGAGTTAGCCAGCCATCAGTCGTCCAAAGCGTCGTCACAATCCGGGACGCCGATTAGTCGCAGGACCCATTTTCTGCGACCACCTTGCTCACCAAGTGCGTTCTGTTATGAGAATGAAGTGGCTCTGTTCTCTGGAGAAGAGGAGGATGAGGAAGGAATAAATAAGAGCAGAGTAGAGGATGGTCTGACGACACTAGAAACGGATCTGACAGCACTAACTACAACTGGCATTGCACCAGAATTCCAAAAAATGTTCCAGGATGCTCCAACAGTAACCTCTGGAAACAACGTCCTCTGTGTGCTGGACATGGACAATCAGATGGAGTTTGATATCCTTCAGACGTCCATTCCTCTTGATCCTCTGACGTACAAAAGCGAATCAGAGATATGACACTAATGAGATTGGAGGTGAGTGGATGTGTTTCCCAACATCCCAGAGTTCCACACCCTCCCCTCGTTTTAGAATGACTCAACTCAAGTGAAGTTGATGAAGGGAAAATGGACAATTGCGTCGGCATTTTTGCACATTTTTCAGAGATATGGATTTGTCAGTAAACTGTATATAGAAACAATTTGCCTGCTTGAATTTGTACATTTGCTTACACTGAAGCTCTTGAGATTCTTTCCGAGGACATAAAAAGTGTGACTATCTTTTCAAAATCTTTATTGTTACTGAAAGGATCACATGATCCACAAGGACTGATCACAGTTGAAGAAGATGAGATTATAAACTCTGAAACATAGATGCAAAGTAATTTATTGATCAGGGATTATGGAAATAATCAAATAAATGTAAACAGCACCAAAGGAGGAAATTCACACAGGACAAGACAGGGAAAAAAAAAAATCTAACAACCAAAACTGTATATCAGAAATACAGAATTTATTTAAGACTTTAGTTTATCAGATAAGACAAGGTATAGATTAGAGTTATCCATGCCTGGGGCATCATAACCATTCGCATGTGCCACATGCATTTATTTATACAATCTAACATAGTATTTAAATAAATATATTTAATTTGTTTGTAGGACAATTATATATCCATTATTTTCTCTCACCAGACATTCTGAGTCGCGGCTCATGTGAACACCGTCCGTTGCCTTCATTCAGTTTATTATTAACTCCAGTAAAATAGCAAAACATAAACTAACACTATACAAAACAGGCTAAAACTGGGCTAGCATAGGAAACAGGCTAAAACTGGGCTAGCATAGGAAACAGGCTAAAACTGGGCTAGCACAGGAAACAAGCTAAAACGGGGCTAGCACAGGAAACAAGCTAAAACTGGGCTAGCACAGGAAACAAGCTAAAACGGGGCTAGCACAGGAAACAAGCTAAAACTGGACTAGCACAGGAAACAGGCTAAAACTGGGCTAGCACAGGAAACAAGCTAAAACACAGGAAACAGGCTAAAACTGGGCTAGCACAGGAAACAAGCTAAAACTGGACTAGCCCTGTACTAAGCAGGTGAATGTTGAGTTAACTTTGTATACATTCAAACTGACTTTATAGTGCATGTAAACTGGTACAATTAACAGTATACTAAACAGGCTAACCACAAAGTAGCATAATATTACAGAAGCTAAAATACAAACTAGCATTATACTCTAAAGGTTAGCAGTAAAGTAACAGGCTGAAACACAAACTTGTGTTATAACAGCAATGTCTTTAATGTTCTCCAAATGATTCCCAGTTATTTTTGCTGATTATCCTGTCCCTGTAAATGAAAACAACGAAAGATGTGAAAGTGTGTACGATGCTCCTGGGTGATGCTCGTAGATATTTTAGATATCACAGGGTTTTATTTCGGAGTTGTTATATTATGGGATGTAGCCACAAAAGCAATATTTGGAGCACTAGTGTGAGAATGAATTCTGTACTCTGCACTTTGATTCATCCCACTTCAAGTGAAATATGTTTATTTTTATTCAGGAATGAGATTAAATGCTTGTATCGAGCTTTTATAAAGACACTCTTTAGTTTTCAGCGGGAATGAACTTTAAAAAGCCAAGGATCTGAGGTGGTTGTGTGTTAGTGATGTGTTTTGTACAAATGAACGTGTATCAGATTGTGTTCAGTGAAACAGGTCTCTCTTTCTTTCTTTTGGTTGTGCTGTGTTTTATTGTCTTCCTGCTCAGTCCCTCTGTTAGCATGATAAACCTGAAATGTAACTTGAAATCTCAAAGCTCCGACAGATGCACTTTATTTCCTTCTGTACAATATAAAAAAATAAATATTTATTATAAAATATCGTGAATTAACCCATATTGCTGTACACTGATTCTACATGAGCTTGATCATCTTGAGATGAAGTTCCTACATGACACTACACAAACAGAAATCCAGACATGTGCCCTGACTTCCTGTAACTCTCGCCCCCTGCTGGTGAAAGTGTGTAAGTACACCTAGGGCCAGTTTACATCACAACCGAGAACGAATATAATTCCAGTAACTGGAGAAAACATGGACAGTGTAAAGTCTCTAAAAACTTAAGTCACTCCAGGTCTAGCGCCCCTGCTGGCTGGCTGCCGTATAATATTTAGCCCCGCCCGTCTGCTTGTGATTGAATAACCAAACGACCTATTTTCCACGTAATTTTTTTTTTTACAACTTTATTCATCGCACACTTGTAAAATTTCCTCTCTGCATTTAACCCATCTGAAGCAGTGAACACACACATGCACACACACACACACCCAGAGCAGTGGGCAGCCATGCTAACAGTGCCCAGGTGTGGATGCACTTAGGAATGAAGTACTTGACAGCCTTAGGATTGGGGTAAGGGGGCGTGGCCTACCAAATGAGCAGGTGTACCAGACCATGGCTCTCGTTTCTACTGCGCAGACTCAGGCTCCAAGGATGCATTTCGATAGAACAGAAGAGCATGGAGCCATGCTGTCTGTGATTTTTACAGATATTGGGTGTTTCTCAACGTCAAAGAAGGATCATAAACAGCTGCATTTCAAGGAGGCCACATCATCCAATCCTGCTGAAGGTCTCTTCAGATATCTAGGATCCTTCAAATTCTACCAAGGACTGACTCCTTCCGCAGAGAATTTCCAACCATGTGTGTATCCTTGGCGTTTGTAAATTACCCACAGTCCTTTGTGCATGTCCAAGACGGGGCCTTTTCAACGATGCACACCTGCTCAGTCTCTGAAGGACCTGTCCTACCAAGGAAGCATCCTTGACTTTGAGAAACACACACTGTCTTTCTGAACGTACTGAAAAGGAGCAGCTGGATGATATCATCAAAGAGCGCCAGTCCATCACGCGCAGAGAAATAAAATGCTGTTTTCTTTTTCAACCACTAGATGGCTCTGCAGACTAACATGTTCCAGACTGACTGACACACACACACACACACACACACACACACACACACACACACACAATGACCATGTACATACAGATACATGAATGAAAGTCTAGCAATCAGTCAGTCCTTTCATTTCTGTTTCATCTCTGCTCTCTTTCTGTTCTGGATTTTCTCTCATGTTTCCTGCTGACCAGTGCAGTGTGACCTCAGATATTAAGAGAGTCAGGAGGTTGTGTGTCTGAATCCCAGCACATCAGTTAAAATTATAGTGTTTAGATAAAATTTACTGAATACACACAAACATATAATTTATTTACACACATCAGGCACGAATCATATAAATCTGATGAATATTAAACTAACGTCCCGGCACTGGTTGAGTTAAATATGCTAGATTTATGTTTTACGTTTGCATTATTCCTTTAATTCAGTTTATCTTGAGTTTCTGTCATTCCTGTAATTTATTAATGAAATTATTCATAACCAAAAAACGACATTTGGAATGAATTATTATTAAAGCATGTAACTCACTACCCAGAACTTTATCTGGAAAAGATTCTGTCTCAAACATGTTGAATTTCATAACATGACACATGCATAAACATTCATAATAATAATGACAAAAAACAGGTTTTATTTCAGAATTAAAGCTGTAAACTGTTCTACATTGTATTATTATTATTATTATAAGGTTATTGTGTCTACGATGCCCCTCCCCCCAGCCTTAAAAACAGCTCCTGTGCTATAATGATATAATTGAATCATGGACCTTAATCAGGTTAGAAATTCCCACCATAATGAGCCGCTTCCCCTCCATTACACTTCACTTCTTTTCCCATCCATTCCTCTGCTTTCCCCACCACTCTATTCCTTCTTTCTTACTTCTTTCCACTCTGTTTTCTCATCTGTCCCCCTCCCTGTTTCCCCATCAGTGTTTCCTCTCCTTTCCTAAATGTCAGAGTCCTGAAAATGTCCTGTTGTCCTTGAGAACGTTCATGTAGACCACTCAAGCCTTTCTTCGTTGATGGTATGCACTCCTACAGGTGGAGCACGTCCTTAAAGCGGGATTGGACACCTATATGGTAAAAGTAGAAAGTCCTCCTGGTAAGTGGCTACAGTGTGAGTGTGAAGCAGTGGATGAGTGCGATATCCAAACAGTGTCCAGGGTTACAAGATGAACCAGGCTTCTGATGTATGTGGCGATGGAGGTGTACTCCATCTCTGTCCTTGAACAAGCTGAAAATGCATGTGTTCAGATTAGTGAGTGATAAAAGGACAGGCAGGGATTCATTCTCTAAGTATGTGTCTGACATGAAGCCACAACATTTGAAATTTGTGAGATTTTGTCAATTCAATGCAAATTAGAAAGGAAGCGATAAATCCAAAGTGTCTCGAATGATTCTTCAAAACCACTGTGTGGCCTGTGGTCCCTGCAATTAGTTCCCATTTACTGTTTAAAGCAAAAATGGAAGAATAACTTACAATCGTGATTTCATCATATCATATATAACCTCTCATTACATGTATACATGAAGAGGAAAAATAAAGATTGGAAGGACGTAGCAGAGACTGTTGGTGCCTCTGGTGAGCGTATGTAGCTAGTACAGCTAGCTCGCTTTGCTAATCTGAAAATGACATATAACGTACATTAAACAACCAGTTTTCATCCTGACTAGTGTGTTATTTTGTGTCTTAACTAGTTTACTTCAGAAGGTAGTGAGTATATAGCTAGTGTCATTTCTCTGGACTCATTTTTCATCAGTAAAAATTCTGGACAGGCAACGCGATGCTCACAACTGACAACTGTTAACATGAGGCAAGCTACAAGAGCAACTTGTTGCATTCTAGTGAAAACGTAGGGTAATGTTGGACTCATGTTGTAAAACTCGAGTCCAGTCTCAAGACCACTTTTGAAGGTCTTGGTCTCATCTCGGAATTGAGTGCATTGTTACTTGGTCTTATCTCGGTCTCAGACATAGAGACTCGGGATATTATTTTGAGACAACAGCTGTGAGGATTTCACTAAACTGCCTGTGCATTCTCTGATTTATTTGTTATGTAACATCGTTACTGTGATTGGATGTAAAACTTCCTGCTTTAAATGCAACCAATAAACGCGACTCATTGTTAATTCGAAATTTTTCTTCCTGGTAATGGCTGTCACCCTTCCCCCACCCCCCTTCACACCCACTGGTCTGGTCCTGGTCTTGACTCAGTCTCACCCTGCCTTGGTTTTGGTCTTGACTTGATCTCAACCCCTCAGAGTCTTGGTCTTGTCTCAGTGTCGATACACTCTGGTCTCGGTCATGACTTGGTGCCAGTTCAGGTGGTCTCGACTACAACACTAGTCCTGTTTACAATGACACAGAAATGGGCTGAAGGATCAGCCATCACTTAAAGGTATGACCAGGCTCCTGGAGGAGCGTTCAATATTTTGGGCATCTCCTGGTGGTGGCAAAGGTATGTGTGATCTGCCACATGCTTAAGGACCACATGGGAGAAAGTTTTTAGCACCTTATTAACCATGAGCACTGCAGTGCATCTTAAAATGGGATCATCTGAGAGAGCCCTGTGTTCATGACCCTGTGTCCTGTTACTCTGGAAAAGCATCTTGTAGGTAAATGTTTAGGCTTTTTGCAGATGCTCCTTATTCAGAGAAAATTTCACACTGTTAACATTCTCAGGTACAACATTGGTATGCCCAGTTATCAAAACCTTCCCTTTGGACTTGCTGGTGTTGTGAGACATGTTTGGTTTCAGGAACAACTGGGAGAATGTGTACTAACATCCTCAGAGCCTCCACTCTAGATTTGGTCTTGGTTTGCTCCTGTAGTTTTCACTTCTCCTGAAGATGGAGAAACTTCCTCTGGCGAGAGCTCAGCTTCTGCATGTTCACAGAATCACAGTCATGAGACTTCCAGCTTTTTGTTTTTCTCTTCCTACACTGTAGAATCTACCACGACCCATGAGCTCCATCAACCCCAATGCTGTGTTCACATCATATCATGGATCCAAAAGAACTCCACTGCACCAGAATGATAAATAAAACAGGATTGCAGTGTGTACAGTGAGACAGTGGTGTGTTTTTGTAAACTGCATTGAAAAATGAGAATCACGTCCTGTTTCCATTCAACACAACTGAGCTTTATTTCTGTAGTGTGTGTGTGTGTGTGTGTGTGTGTGTGTGTGTGTGTGGTCATATTTTGAGCAGATTAACAGGAAGTGTATTTCAGGATCAGTTTAATTGAACAGAGGTTTATATGTTTATATCTCAACAGTTTGTTTTCATGGTGTTCATTTTGGTGGCTCACTGAAATTTTCTATTTAGATTTTTTTTAACTTTTAAAAAAGGATTAAATTTTTTTATTTAGTATTTCATGTCCCACCCACCCTCTCTCTCTCTCTCTCTCTCTGAGGAACAGTAGGACTCTTTGTCCATCTCTGCTGATGTAATAACAGACATTCCATCAATCTGGAGACATCGCAAAACTAGCTGACCTACGACTATTCACTCACACATTCACAATGTGGCCACAAAACACTCAGCACACACACACACAACTATGTACATGTGCAAAAACAAGACATGCACTGATAAATTAGCGGTGAAGCTGCCCGATCTGTACCGTACATGCATTAACATGCATTAATGGTTTACGACCCGAGTCCCTCCGCCACCTACACACAAAAACATCACATTATGAAAGTTGAGTATCACGGTTATAATGCACAAAAAGTTATAACAGACTGTTTTTGGAAGTCTTCCCCAAGCTGCAAATTATGTCAAATCTTGTTTCCTAACTTCAGCTCATACCAGTGAATATACATGACAAGTTTAATGTCCGTATATAAAAGCGTTCCTCAAATATTCCTTCACTTCCTGTTTGGTAACTTAGCTGTCAAATTTGTTTGAAGGAAACATCACAGAGAAACATTTTTTCAGACTGAGCTCATGATGTTCTGATCCAAATTTTGTGATGATTGGACAAAGTTCATAAGAGAAGAAGTGAAAAGCAGTTTTTATTGAATTTCACTGTGACCAGCTTCCTGTGTGGCAGATCACACGTTCATTCCATGGTGAACTCTCAGCACCATCTGTGGAATTAAGAGAAAGTAAAATCACAGTGGCAGGTTCAGTGGTTTGAAAGTGAAGAGCAGTTTTACTAACTTATCAACTATAAAGCAAAGGGAGAGGATTGAGACAAAACTTCTTAGAGTTCCTTATGCTGAGGTCACAAACATAGCTGGCTGATCCATGAAAACTACGGCTGGACATTCCAGCAGATTTTGGAGGTTGCATAAATTTGGGTGGAGTAAATATGTAAATGAAGCCACGGTAGCCGTGATGATAGTGACAGAAGATGCCGGTAAAAACAACAGCAGCGGTGACATATAACAACGTGTGGCCTTACAGAAATGACAGCAGTGTGTACAGTTTTCACAGCTGCAGTACGGCATCACCACGGCAAAATGAAATAAGCCATGCCCCCTAGGCAAACTTTTCACTTTCTGCATAACGTTGTTCTGTGAATATTTTGAGCTTGATGGTTGTAATGGAATGCTACAGTAACCCTCAGTAGCCCACATCAGCCTCACATATGCCCTAAGCATGCTCACAGATGCCTTCATGATTGTGACAGATGAATTCATCCAGCGCTTGACCCACAGCAAATTTTCAACACTATTAAACTTTCTGGGTATGGAAACCACGCCCTCCTGGTTGTCAAGATAGCTCCCTGGCTCTCATGTATTCCAATGGAAGGTCCAGGAATGTGTGCCAGTTGACCCCCGGAAGGCTCAAAATCATCTACCAGTGTCTACCGTGAAGTGATCCAAGCTGTGAGATCTTAGCATTCAGAGATGGTCATTTACTCATCTACAAAGTTTGGTCAAAATACGTCACACCATTGCGGAGATATGCCCTTACTTCCTATTTGGCAGTTTCATGACAAATTCTTTTGAGTGTTATGGATGAACCAAACATCATATCAAAAATCTGAGAAACACCTTTCATTCAGGTTGGTTTCCTGATGCTTTCTGCCAAACATCATGCTTAATCAACAAAATTTGTGGTAGAAGAATCAAAAAACCTATTTTGTTATTCAAAATAGCCAAGTTGCTGTTTGAGAACTCAAAAATTACTGAGATGATTGACACTCGAGACCCTTCAAGAGTCTCAGTAGACACAAGAACCTTGATGTGATGTTGAGCAGCTCAAAAGTTATGAGCAGTTTTATAAATGATAGCACCACCTAGAGGTGAATGTCCACAAAACGTCATGAAGATCTCAAGGATAAAGTGCTTCCATAATCTGCAAAGTTTGTCAAAATACATTACACAGTTGCTCAGATATGCTGTCACTTCCTGTTTGGTGGCTTCTCCAGAAATTTTCATTTGTGCATTATGGACTGACTGTGCTGTTCATCAAAAATCTGAGAAATACCTTTATTTTGGAGATCATCTCATAATGCTGTGATTTAGATTAGGTTCTTTTGGACGGACAGAGTTTGTAGGAGAAGAAGAAGAAGAAGAAGAAGAAGAGAAAAAAATATTTTTGAAAAAAAGAAAGAAAATGGTGGAAAGTCCAATATAGCAGAAATTAACACCATGATATCGTTTGAACTCAGCTGGACCCAAAGAATCAGAGGAACTTGGAGTCGGGTTTTGACGAAACTCCATATTATTGTACATGCATATTATTGTCCAACTTTGCCCTACTGATCATATTCACACAGTGGCCATTTTCCTCTGACCTCACACTCAGGGTGTGAAACCTTGGAAACTGATGAAGTCTCTGTGGGGGCAAGGAGATGGATGAGGTACTGGACTCGTTCACCATCACTTTCATTTCATCAAATCGATAAATTGGTGGATGAACTTGTCAGGATCTGTAAAAGGATAAAAAAACAAACAAGGCGTTTGGACTGAAGATTTCATCCACAATGTTGAAGGTAAGGCCTTGCCCCTGCCCAGCCCACACTGTAAACACTACGGTAATGTTGGACGAGCAAGCGTGAGGTTTACACTGAACATTAAGGTCAAAGTTAGAGCTCCTGAGTTAACTTCTCATTTTTAACTTTTCATCTCGCATGGCGCTGACTGAACCCAACTCACCCCCGTTCCATCACCCGTGTGAGGTTCTGATAGATCAGGGTGTGTGTTTCATCTGTATAATCTGTAATAAATACTGAAAAACTCTATCCAGATGGAAGTGTGTGCTTGTGAGTGTGCAGTACTGAAGTGATTTGGGATACAGTCTGTCCTGCAGAATTAAAAATAAAAACAAAATCAAGCTGAAAAACACACACCTGCTACATTCTGCAGATACAGTTCCTGCACGCGTGTGTGTGCATGTGTGTGCATGTGTGTGTGTAGGCGATGGCAGAGGGATCTGACACAGATGAACTCTCCATCTTCCCTCACTCCCTCCCTCTTCCTTCTCTCTTTCATCCCTCCATCTCCCTCTCCTCTTTCATCTCTCCATCTCGGCCCCCAACAACGGCTCCTTTCATTCGGCCCACCACACACACACACACACACACACACACACACACACACACAGCTGTAATTCAATGTTCCGAGAAAAACCCATGATTGGAAAGTGACTTGCCTGTGTGTGTGTGTGTGTGTGTGTGTG
>JAOBAM010000015.1:204267-222350 GCA_025212355.1 Notarius kessleri
GCCGGCCACGGGGCTCGAACCCGGACCTTCTTGCTGTGAGGCGACAGCGCTAACCACTACACCACCGTGCCGCCCTGTTTTTATTATTATTATTATTATTTATTTATTTATTTCCCCCTGTTATTATTATTATTATTATTATTATTATTATATACAAACATTTTCACCTGTAATCATGATTGCCACGTGACCAATAGGACCACATTGGAAATAAGCAATTTGTGCTTTCATGTGTTATCCTGGTTTTTAATTGTCATATTTACATGTGAAGTGTTTGTATGATTATTATTTACCGAATAAACAAATAAAAAAAACAAATCCTGATGCTCAGTAAGCGAATAATAAGGTTAAATCTGAGATAGGAACCTTTGGTAAAAGCGGTTGTTGGAACACGGCGGTATTTAAGTGACGGACCGCGGCGTGGTTGTGGAGCGGTGTGTGTGTTTTGGACTGAGGCGACACGAATCCTGCGGTTTATTTTTAAATAACTGTAAGAACATTCGGCGTGTTGTCTACATGGAGCTTGTGATGTTGAAGTCGGTTGTATTTACTGCTCCGTTTAAACACGCGGAAGTGCAGCGAGCCGAGCAGCCAGCAGGAGGTTTATTGGTGAATTCACGCAGTAAAACAAGTCCAGTGGTTTAGAGGAATTCATAATAAAGTTAAAATCAGAGCGTGTTGCTGTATCACAGAGCACTGTAACCAGTCACCTCTTCAGCACTGGTTTGGAAAGTGAAACTCTTACACCTGGGTCAATGAGTTGTGATTTAACTTCACCATAGCACTTCTCACTGCTGTACTGGTCACCAGTGGACTACCAGATGATTGATTTTATCATATCTTTGTATTCTAGATGGACACAGACAGAAATGTGTGACCCTGTGAGCCGAGCACCATGACACACCAGTGCACAATCTGCCTGAAAGTGTTTGATTTTGTTTCAAAGCTTCGACGACACCAGCTCACACATTCGGGACAGAGACCTTTCACCTGTTACGTTTGCCTGAAATCTTTCCGACAGTCGGCTCACTTGAAAGGACATTTGAAAAGCCATTCGAAGCTGAGGGAGGTTTCGCTCATTGTATCCCAAGCAGTTAATTCTCAGATATCTTACACCGAAACAGAGGAAAGTTGCAGCAGACATGTCGGAGCTCAGATTTCCGAGGACGGAGACCTTGGTGAAGAAAATATGTGGTACGGTTCTCTTCAGACAAGTAATGAGCATCAATTCGAACACCAGAACGATGGCATGACCAAGCAGGAACGTGTTAAGCTCCTGATAACTGTTAACGGGCAGACGTGTGACTTTGCGCAAGGCAGTTACGATGGATTTGAAAACTCGACCCCTGAAGAAAGCTTTCAAAACGGTCAATATTCCAGAGCCACTGAAATTCCGCCTGATTCAGAAAACCACACAGAGTCCAGTGGTGAAAAACAAGAACATCTGGGAGCAATTTGCAGTACAGTAAACACACAAACCTCAGATTCTTCTATAGAGGAAAAAATGGCAAAGATGACCAATAGGCACCAGTGTTCAGTGTGTCTGAAATGTTTTTCTGCACCTTCAAAACTCAAGCGTCATGTTTTAATCCACAGCAGTCTCAGGCCTTTTGGCTGCGAGTTCTGCCCTAAAGCTTTCCGACAGCTCGCTCATTTAAAAATGCACCTGTCCACTCACTTCTCACAAAGACAAACAGTGAAAGAACCTATTCCTGGAAACATCGTCTCTCAGAATCCTAGTCATCCTCTGAATGCATCGGTGTGTTGTGATAAACCTTCAAAGAGGCAATGGACAGAAGAGGCTGGAGAGCTTGAAAAGGAGCTGAAAGGATCAGAAAACGTTCACATGGAGCCACTTTCTAAAAATGTGAAAAGAGTAAAGACTTTAAATGCTGCTGAAAGTCGGACTAAAAGTAAAGAAGGGCATGAATGTTCCGTGTGCCACAAGCGCTTCAGCGCCCCATCAAAGCTGAGAAGGCATTGTCTCATTCACACTGGTCAAAGACCGTTTCAGTGTTCTTTATGCTGGCGTGCATTTCGGCAACTTTCCCACCTCAAAGCACACCACAGCGTCCACACTGGTCCCAGGAAGAAATTAACGTCTTTACTCCAGGTGCACAGATCCCTCCAGCCTCAGCCTTGCTCCGGTCGAGCGTCCAAGGCTAGGCTGAAGCGTTTTGTACACGTCGGCCTTGCTAGGAAGTTCAGATCCACAAAACTGAAAATGTCTGCTACACCTCTGAGTCTGTCACCGGGCGCAAGAATTCTGATCGATGAGAATGTTTCAGAAACCGGTGCCAGTAAGTCCTCACCAGACCAAGAGATCTGCCATCGACAGCAGTACTCTTGCTCCGTGTGTTCAAAACACTTCAGCGCTCCTTCTAAACTTCGACGCCACATCTTGATTCATACAGGGCAGCGACCTTTCAGATGCTCAGTTTGCTTTCGAGGCTTCAGACAGAAATCTCACTTGAAGGTTCATAAGTGTAAAGGAGGAAGCAGAGGAACGTTTCATTCCAGCAGAAGTGAGATCCATCATGTGAGAGACCCTGATAGTTTCAGATCTAACGTGAGCATCAGAACGGGAGATGAGGTTAACGGGGAGAACTTCATATCCAGCAGTGGAATGGGAGATGGCTATGTTTACTCACCGAGCATTGGACTTGAATGCAAATCTATCCCAGAGGACAGCAGCGATTTCACATCCCTTTCATACAAAGCCATGTCCAGGCCTCTGGATGAAGCAAATCAGACTAAAGAATCCGGGTACCAGTGCACAGTATGCTTCAAAATATTTGACTTCCCTTCTAAGCTTTCTAGGCATCTCCTCATCCACATGGACATCAAGCCGTTCAAGTGTAGTGTCTGTAGCAAGTCCTTCAGGCAGCTCTGCCACCTACAGAGCCATTCCAAGGTTCACATGGCGAGAAAGAATAGGTTCTGCCAAGGAAGCTACAAGAGCGGAATGGGAACCTCCATGCCTGAGATATCAAAGACATTCAAGGAAACAAATAACCATACAAGAGCATCTGGAAAACCTCCAGTGTCATGGAGGCCAGATCCTTACAGTGACCATCAAAATGCACATCTGGTTAATAATTCTTCACATTCTTATTCCATTAACATGGAGGAATTCACACCAAACACAGAAGGCACCAGCTCTCCAGTTGAAGTCCATGATTCTGAAGACACTTCCAGTCAGATGAAGAGGAATCCAAACCAGTGCATCTTCTGCATGAAGACTTTTGATTTTCCATCAAAGCTTTCCAGACATTTGCTGGTCCACACCGGAATCAGGCCTTATGAATGCCATGTTTGTTGCAAGTCCTTTAAGCAGCTCAGCCATCTTCAGTGTCACCAGTGGGTTCACAACAGAAAGGATAAAAGTGAGCTCAAAGCTAGGGTGGTGAACGATGAGAGTCCCATCTCCTCTGGTGGGACCATGCTCACTGATGAATCAGACCTTCATCAAGGGAGTTCTGAAAGTTTAGCCATGCTAAATCAGGGTCATGATGGATACACTGCACAAGTGCAGCATCAGAAATGGATTTCTAAAGACGATACCCGTTCTCCTTCTGATTTAGGTCATGGTGAGAGCAAGGTCAAGTCTGAAATCGATCTTCTGGTGGATAAGTCTGTTTATCCTAACTTAAACCCTGACTTGAATCCATCTTGTGCTGAGAATACTTCAGATATGATACTTTACACATGTCTGGATCAACAGGCTGAGAAACTGGAGAGCAAGGATTTTAAACACTGTTTGAAGAAAGTGGGTGAAGTTCACCCATCTACTGCTGATAAGACTACCAGAATTCCAATTTGGAATAGTATGGATCAACAAAACATGATTGAAACTAGAGATCCTGATCTTTTTGCTGAGAAGACTGAGAGGACAAATTTGCGTAGTCTCCCCTTTTGTATCCCTGAAGACTCTCTTCAGAGATCTCCAACCATCCCTGATTCTTACAAGCTTGAGTTGAATCATCACCACCAAGGTTCCAAGCAGGCTGAAGATCATCATCATAATCATCAGCTCCTGACAGAACCTCCAAATGACCTGCCAATATGTCCTTCCTGCAGCCAGTGCTTTGATTCGTTGCAGAACCTTAATGCACACATTTGTCCAGTCCACTGTCCAAAACAGAGACTCTCAAAGTCCTACCAGTGTGCCGTTTGCTTCAAAAGCTTCGAAGCCCCGTCTAAGTTGAAGAGACATTACGTGATACACACGGGACAGAGACCATATCGCTGTAACATGTGTGCCAAAGACTTCACCCAATCAGGTCATCTCAAAACACACATGTTGTCCCACAGGTAGTTCACCAACCTCCAGCAGGTCCAGGGAGTTACAACTGAAAGCACAGGGCACGGGATCACCAGAGTTATGGAACTAGTTTAATGTCCTGAGACTCCAGACTCAAAAATACATTTAAAAATAATAATTTGGGTTACTGTCTGTGTGCAGTTTCACAGGTTCTACCAGTGTCCATGTGGGTTTCTGATGGTTTCTCCACTTTCCAAAAACATGCTGGTAGCTAGATTAGCTAAGCTAAATTACCCCTGGGTGTGAACGAGTGTGTGACGTGGATGGGATTCAAGCTCAGCCTCACGCCCATGGGGATGAGCTTCGGATCCATGGTCATTTTGACCAAAACAAAGAGAAATTACATGAATGTTTTGGCTGGAGGTCTTCATCACCTTAACCCGAAACTCTTGTGTTAACTTCCTGTGAGGTGAAATAATTTCTTAAACGTGTGCGTTAAGGAAAAGCAAAGAGGCAAACGATTAAACAAAAAATGTAAGGGTTGGGTTTTTTTGTTTCTTTCTTTCTTTCTTTTTTGTTTTTATGTATTTGAAATTCATTCCAAATAACGATTCCATGTTAATTTTTCCTGCTGTTGCTGCTGGCAGTGAGAGTTCACTGAACTGACCAAAGCCTCCTGAGTTACAGCTGCTACTGTTCTGGAAAAAGTCAGTACTGGTTTAGTATGTGACCCGATCCTGATTCAGTCAGTGCTTAGCTATGTTCTGCCTTCCTCCAATTCAAACACATTTTGCTGGACACGTTATTGTTGACTAATAGAACAAATCTTTTTTTTTTTGAGAAATAATTTGATACAATTAGACAAAACATCGTTGTTTGATAAATGAAGGAATTAAATGAGTTGTGCGTCACTTTGCAGATGTTTTATTCTGATAAATATTTTAATCTGATAATAATATAATGGCGATTAATGTAAATGATCTGTTAATTTATTCCATTCGAAGGCCCTCTCATTTGCTCTAATAGTGTGAAATACTACAATTGTGTAAATTAGTACATTTTATATTTTATAACATTGAATTAAAGCTTTTTAAAATACTTTGGAAAGTTCTGAATGTTGATTAGTAATAAGGATTGTTCTTTTTATTTATAATTACACTTTTTTACCTTCAAAACAGCTTTAGAATGAATAACAGAATCTATATGGATAGATGACAGAAATAAATAAATGAATAGTGAATACTGATTGGTCCGCAAAACCCCACTTTGTTATTCGTGTGTAGTTTAATCCAGGTCCACTGGGTGATGCCACCTGTCCATCTATGAGAGGATTATTCCTGTTCATTGAGGTGACAGAAACTGTAGTAAACAGTTAGGATACAGGGAACGTGTTGGTCATTAAAAAGGCAGACTGTGTCCGGGAATCATCTTCCACCTTTGTGATAAAGTTATTTGATTACCTTTTAAATCAAAAGTGTATTATAATATTTTACTGTCTATTACAAATCATCCATCCATCCATTATCTGTAGCCGCTTATCCTGTGTAGGGTCACAGGCAAGTTGGAGCCTATCCCAGCTGGGCGACAGGCGGGTTACACCCTGGACGAGCCGCCAGGTCATCGCAGGGCTATTACAAATCATCTATTGTGCAAATTATAAACAACTTCCTGATGAACTGGGGAACAAATGTATGAGGCAAAACAGAGGCCAAATTCCCTCAACATCACCATGGGAAAGATAAGAGACACACAAACGCAATGAGGGAGAAGTGTGTTGACCTTCATACAGTAAGTCAGGGAATGGGGATAAAAAAAAACATCTCACCTGAAAGATGGATAAACCTTTACTGTCATTCAGTATGCAAGAAGTGTACACAGAATGAAATTTCATTGCAATTTGGCTTAGCACAGAATTAAATGTAAAAGTATATTAAAATATACAGCAGCAAAAATATTATGAAGTGCAATAGTCCAAAGTGACCTGTGGAATTAGGAATTGTTCAAGCATAAATAGAAGTTAGAGTTCAGTTTGATTTAGAGTTTGGATTTGGAGTTCAGCAGTCTGGTGACCTTGGAGAAAAAGCTGTTACAGAACCTGGTGGTCCTGCACTGAATGCTGCGGAAGCTCTTTCCAGAGGCCAGGAGGGAGAACAGTCCATTAGTGAGGGTGTGAGGGGTCACTGATGTTTCTGGCTTGGGACATGCAGCACTTAGGAGCGATGTCCTGAATGGAGGGAAGAGTGATTTTCTCCGCTGTCCTCACCACTCTCCTCACATTCTTCCAGAGGCACTGCAGCATCCACACCACACAGATGCAGCTGGTCAGAATGCTCTCTATGGTGCTTCTATAGAATGTAGTGAGGATAGGTAGGGGCAGGTGGACTCTCCTCATCCTATGTAGGAAGTGCAGACACTGCTGTACCTTCTTGACCAGTGACGCAGTGTTCACAAACTAGGTGAAGTTGTCTGATGTGCACCCCCAGGAACTTGGTGCTACTGACCACCTCCATAGCTGTGTTGTTGAGTGTGGCTGGGCTGGTTCTTCCTAAAGTCGACAATGATCTCTTTGGTTTGGTCCATGTTCAGGATCAGGTTGTTTTCTCTGCACCAGCCCACCAGCTGCTCCACCTCCTCTCTGTAGGCCAGGTTGTTGTTGTCCTTGATGAGGCCCACCACTGTTGTGTCATCCGCAAACGTCACAATGTGGTTGCTGGCAGCCCTGGGGACACAGTCATGTGCCATCAGAGTGAACAGCAGAGGGCTCAGGACACCACCCTGAGGGGAGCCTGTGCTGAGGGTAATGACACTGGAGGTGTTCTGTCCGACCCGCACTAATTGTGGTCTTTCAGTGAGGAAATCTAGCAGCCAGTTGCACAGGGGGGTACTGAAGCCCAGGGGACCCGAAGCCCAGGGGACCCAGTTTGTTCACCAGATGCTGTGGAACGATGGTATTAAACACTGAACTGAAGTCCAGAAACAGCACCCGCACATGAGTATTGTTCTCCTCCAGGTGTGCAAGGCTCAGGTGAAGAACGGAAGAGATGGCGTCCTTAGTGGAGCAGTTTGGCTGGTAGGAAAACTGGAAGGGATCGAACGTGGGAGGGAGCCTGGAGGTGATGTGTGCCTTTACCAGCCTCTCAAAGCACTTCATCATAATGGGAGTGAGTGTAACAGGCCGGTAGTCATTGAGTGATGTGATTTGAGGGCTTTTTTGGCACTGGGATGATGGTGGCAGTCTTGAAACATGATGGGACTTTGGCTTGATCCAGTGAGGTGTTGAAAATGTCCGTTAGAACATGAGCCAGCTGGTCTGCACATTCCCTGAGCACCCCAGGGGGCTGCTTTGAATGCATCCTTCATATTGGTGTAGGCCAGATCTAATGTGTTCGCGCCCCTGGTTGCACAATCCATATGCTGGTGAAAATGAGGGAGAACTGCCTGCATGTCGGCCTGGTTAAAATCTCCAGCCACAATGAAAAAGCCCTCAGTGTGAGTGGATTGTAGCGAACACTCACAGCCTCCTCTGTGTTAGCACTGGGGGGCACATACACAGCAGTGATGGGAACTGAAGTAAACTCCCTGGGCAGATAGAATGGGCTACAGTTTACAGTCAGAAGCTCAATGTCTGGTGAGCAATGGCTTGAGACAAACTTAGCATTTTTACACCAACTGTTATTGATATAAATACATAAGCCACCCCCTCGGGATTTACCGTTTCGTGCATGGTTCCTGTCGGCACGAACCGTAGCTAGCCCCTCGATGCTAACAACATTATCCAGGACTGAAGAGTTAAGCCATGTCTGTCAGAATTATAATGCAGCAGTTCCTCATCTCTCGTTTTGATGTTAATTCCAGCTGCAGATGATCCATTTTGTTCTCCAGGGAGCAATGTTAGCGAGGAAGATGGATGGAAGTGGCTTTTAATCGGGGTTAGTGTTTAGTTTAGCTTAGCTGTTATTTTCTCCTCGTATGGTGAAATATAGTGCAGTATAAATTAATAGGGAAATTATACAATTCAAACCATTTAATATTTGTCTATATTTAAAATTTAGTTTTCTATTAGTTTACTGTAGTTCATCATAAGAATAGAAATAATTACAATATTAAAATAATACAAAAAGGGAAAAAAATCGTTTAATAAAAACGACTTAAAATCAGAGCCCATGTTTAATTTTAAAGCCATGCAGCTTATCAGGAGTTAATGCAGAAGAGTGATATGATGAATATATGCAGAAAATATAATTAATAATGAAAAGAAATAAAAAGGTCAAAAAAATAAAGTAATATGCAGTATTAGGCAAATAAAAATAGTAAAACATAACTATAAAATATATCATGAAAAGTGTGTGGGAATTAGAATAATTTTATAATAAATAAAAGTAGGATTTCATTAAAAGCTAATAATAAAAAGTGATAAACGCTAGTTGTAACATTTGAAGTGAATATTGTATATTTTTATCTGTTTTGTTTTGGGGAGATGGTCATTGGGGCCTCAGGGTCTGAGAGGGACAAAATCAACAACGAGAAATAATGCGCATGCGTCTCGTACACGAGAGCTGTGTTACCAAGGCAAGGGGGGTGTTCCGGTGAGTTGCCGGAAGTACACATCTCGAGAGAGATGGAACAGCTGGAAGCATTTCTAATCTCCGCTTTTATTATAATATAGAAATAAAGGCGTTTGTGGTGATGTGTTAATAATCAGGGCTCAGTGTGCTCCTGATCCACCTTCACGAGGCGTTTATACGGTAAGAGTGTATCAGTAGATTACAGCAGGAAGAATAGTGAAGTCTAGCTAAGCTAAGCGAGCAGATAGGAACAAGTTGAGGATCGAATCTCTCCCTCACACTAGTGGGCTATATAATGGGTGAATTAGCTGCGTGTCAGACCCTAAGGCACTCGTACGTGGAGTATGATGGAATATAAACAAGTTGTTGTCCGTTCTGTGAATTAGCCTGCTAGCAGTGTGCTGTTACTGACTGATTATGATGTGCAGGTTTGAGACCCAGCCGTGGCGCAGGTTTTATGGACACAACCCTGTACCCTGGAATGTACTCGGACATCATGGACTACGAGCTAGAAGAAGATAAGCTGTGAGTGAGGCTGTGCTCTCTCTCTCTCTCTCTCTTTCCCCCCCTTCACTGTGAAATGGATCAGCATCAGTGCCACCTCAGATTCACCTGTAACATGGCAGTCTGTAGGACCCCGCAAGCACGGGATCAGTTGTACACATGCGTGAAGGATTTATTTATTTATTATAAAACAAGTTAGCAGAAGCTAACCTGACAGGATTTTTGAGGGACTCTGTTAGTTATATTAATAAAATACTTGAACTAGTTAACATGCACTAATCTCACCAAAGATTTTCGAATTATTAATCTTTATAACCTTCATATGAGAACCTGACAGGATTTTCCATAGAAGTTATGGGGGAGAAAGAAAGTACACCTTCCTGCAAGTCTGTTTTTGTCTACCAGGGCCTAAATAACAACTCCGTGGTCCTCAGTAACTTTTATAAACAAGCAAATAACCTCAGGTAACAAAAAACAAAATCCCTATAAAGTAAAGCAACATTTAGAAACCAGGCCTGAAAAAGTAAGTACACCCTATAATTCAGTAATGTGCAGAACCACCTTTAGCGACAATTACTTAGAGTGAATGTCTTCTGTCGGAGTTTATCAGTCTCTTGTATCACTTTGGGGAAATTTTGGGCCACCTTTCTTTACAACGTTGCTTCAGTTTATTGACATTTGAGGTAATTTTGTTTATGCACAGCTCTCTGAAAATCCCATCACAGCATCTCAATAGGGTTGAGGTCTGAACTTTAACTTGGTCATTACAACACCATGATTTTTTACCCCTTCTCTAGTCATTCAGATGTTCATTTGCTGGTGTTTGTGATCATTGTCCTGTCACATGACCCATTTTCATCCCAGCTTCAACTGCTGGATAGATGGTCTCACATTTGTCTCAGGAATCCGGCATAAAGTGGAGTTCATCATTCTCTCAATAACTGCAAGCTTCACAGGTCCTGTGGCTGCAAAACAAGCCCAGATCCTCACCCCTCCAACACCATGCTTTACAATTGGTATGAAATGTTTATGGTGATGCATTGTGTTTGGCTGTGCATGATGACCAAACGGCTCCATCTTGGTGTCATCAGTTGAAAGGATATTTTTCCAGAACTTTTAGCGGAGCTCCAGCGCAGCACCATACCTAAGAAAAAATGGTAAACCCGTCGAGTCGATTTTTTTTTTTGTAGTGTGCACCATCACTCATACACACCGCCTAGTGGCCAGTGCTAGTCATTACCAGTCACACACACCGCCTAGTGGCCAGTGCTAGTCATTACCAGTCACACACACCGCCTAGTGGCCAGTGCTAGCCAGTAAAGAAATAAAACAAGAGACTGGCTATGATGTATAAGAAAACTCTACAACCCAGAAACAGATGGGAGCTCCGCTTTTAGGCAGTGCCTAAATCTATAGATTACAGTTTGTTCAGATATTACTTTGCAGACCCAAGTCATGGTCCATACTCTTTTTGGAGAGAAGGGGCCACCCTTCCATCAAATCCATACTTGTTCAGTCCTTTTCTGATTGTGCAGTCATGAACAATGTGCTTCCAGAGGCCTGTAGGTCACATGATGTAGCGCTTGGGTTTCCTTTTAACATCTGAGCATTAAACAGTCTGACCTTGGACTGAATTTGCTGGGATATTCACTCCTAGGAAGATTGGTGACTGTCTTGAAGATTCTCCAGTTGTAAACAATCCTTCTCGCTGTAGAATGGAGAATTTCAAAGTGTTTGGAAATGCAACACTTACTTCTCTGAGGTTATAGCCACTGTCCTTTCTTCTTGGCATTATGTAGTCACACACCTGAGTGCTCCAGGACACCAACCTACCAACAGTTCTGCTTTTATAGAGGTCATCACACTGCTTGATGATTAACTAATCTTGTGCACTTCATTAGTACCACCTGGCTGTTAATAGCTCTCTTCATGATTGTGGAAGTAGGAAGGGTGTACTTGTTTTTCCCACCTGATTTCTGAGTGTTGGTTTACTTTTGGGGGGGAAATGACTACATTTTGAAATAATCTGTTTTTGGTTTCTTCACCTGAGGTTATTTGTTTATAGAATTTTGTGAAAACCACACAATTATTTATGCACTGATGAATAAAAACACAGACTTGAAAGAGGGTGTACTTTCTTTTACCTCTGACTGTACATGAGCTCCAAGACACACCCACTGATCCATGCATGATCTCAGACAGACACACCCACTGATCCATGCATGATCTCAGACAGACACACCCACTGATCTGTGGTCTCTCCATGACTCTGTAGCTGTGATGGTTGAGCACTAAGTGTGTGTGTGTGTGTGTGTGTGTACAGTGGGATTCCCACAGTTCCTGGAACAGTGACACTGAAGAAAGATGCACAGAACCTCATTGGGATCAGTATAGGGGGCGGGGCTCAGTACTGTCCCTGTCTCTACATTGTACAGGTGAGTTATCACACATGCTGTCCCAAAACCGCATACACTGACCCAGGGTCATATGCAATGTTCCAAAATCATATCCACTGTCTGAGTCCTACAAGCTGTACTAAGTGTCCTCAATCACTGAAGACGCATTTCTATCTAAAATAAACTCCACTGTAGCATTGTGCACTAAATGTGCCTAAATCATTACACACACAGTTGTTAGCAATTTATTTAACGATTATCATTTATTTTTTCTGTAGCCATTTCATTGATCCACTACCATTTTGGTTAGTTGATAGAATGTTCTTTGTTGCTTGTCTTAGATTTAAAATGTGCAAAACAGCATTGGCACTGTTTGTGAAACTGTAATTAATTATAAAGCTGTGTGTGTTTTCTCTCAGGTTTTTGATAACACTCCAGCAGCACTGGATGGGACATTAGCAGCAGGTGATGAGATCACAGGTGTAAATGGTAAACCAGTGAAGGGCAAGACCAAGGTGGAGGTGGCCAAGATGATTCAGACTGTCCAGGTGTGCGTGTGTATAAAACTGCTATGTGTACACTATCTGTACATCTTCATGCACATTACAAACACATGAAATAATTTTCATTAATGGAGTGTGTGTGTGTGTGTGTGTTGTAGGGTGAAGCAGTGATACATTATAATAAACTGCAGGCCGACCCCAAACAGGGCAAATCCCTGGATATTGGTAAAACACACACACAGGACCACAGTGTGTTAGCATGAAACTGAGCTTGCTTTAGCCAGATAACTCATGACATCATTCAAATATCCAGCGTCTATCACATCAGGGGCAAAATACTCAGGGTTCTGTAAATACACTGATGTGTACCTTCCTCCAAATCCATTGATGGGCGGGGCATAATTAATACTGACCAATAATATGACCTCATTTATAGTTCAATGAAATCTGATTGGATAAAGCCACTGTATTATGTGTCATGCTGATAGATAGATAGATAACTTTGTCATTCACCTACACATTCAGTGCATCAATATAACTGCTGCATATAATTATTGCACAAAATCCGGTAACCAAAAATACCAAATATACAAGTAAATACTTAAAAATAAATAAAATATTCTATGGAATAGAATAGGAGCTATACTACAAATACTAAATATATTGCACAATAAAGAATTTATAGCAGCATGTAGGATATTGCACATAGTCCACATAGTGAGGTTCTTGTCCAGATATATACGGTAGGGGATTATTTAGAGTTCAGGAGTCTGATGGCTTGGGGAAAGAAGCTGTTACAGAACCTGGTTGTTCCGCACCGGGTACTGTGGAACCTCTTGCCAGAGAGCAGCAGGGAGAACAGCCTGTGATGCGGATGGGTGGGGTCTTTTATAATGCTCTGAGCCCTGGTCAGACAGCATTCGACTGCATTGTCTTGGATGCTGGTTATATACTTTTAAATGAGAAAAGACATTGTGCAAGGTGTATACGTGTGTGTGTGTGTTCTCAGTGTTGAAGAAGGTGAAGCACCGGTTGGTAGAGAACATGAGCTCAGGAACAGCAGACGCACTCGGACTAAGCAGAGCCATCCTCTGTAACGGTAACACACAGAGTCACATTGTTCAGGAGTTAACAGGGCACTGTGACATCTTGTTAAAGCTTTTTAACAGATCTGATCTAGACACCTGCCAATAATCAGATTATTCAGCACATGTACACTGTTAATCTGGTTTATTTCATACAGGTACTGAAACAGAACTGATTATTTTATACATGTAAACACACACACAATACTTGTTATAACTGTGTGTGTGTAGATGGACTTGTAAAGAAACTGGAGGAACTGGAGAAAACTGCAGAGCTGTACAAAGGTAAACATGTGTCATTATTTACACTGGCCCTGATGGAGTGTTTCTGTTCAGGATGAAAGTGTGTGTGTGTGTGTGTGTGTTGCAGGGTTGATGGAACACAGTAAGCGGTTACTCAGAGCATTCTTTGAGCTCTCACAGACGCACAGAGGTAGGACACACTGCACAGTGGAATTATGGGAAAATTTGTGTTTGCTATTGATGAGTAAATAATGTACTCTATTAAATGTTATAATTTGATGGTAATAGAACAAACTCCCTCCCTTTCTCTCTCTCTCTCTCTCTCTCTCTCTCTCTCTCTCTCTCCCTTTCTCTTCACCCTGGGTTAGCGTTTGGTGATGTATTCTCTGTGATTGGTGTTCGGGAGCCTCAGGCCGCGGCCAGTGAGGCGTTTGTGAAATTTGCAGAAGCTCATCGTAACATTGAGAAATACGGCATCCAGCTGCTCAAAACCATCAAACCTGTGAGAAACACTCTTGTTTTTGTGATGAACACATTCACATTTGCAACCTTGATTCCAAAAATGTTTTGAGCCTGTGTAAAATGTAAATAAAAACAGAACACAATGATTTTCAAAATCCTTTTCAATGTATATTCAGTTAAATACAATACAAAGACAAGATATCTAATGTTCAAATTGATAATCTTTATTGCTTTTTGTAAATATAAAATTATTCTGAAATTGATGCCTGAAACACGTTCCAAATAAGTTGGGATGGGGACGTGTTTAGCACTGTGTTGCATCACCTTTTCACTGAACAACACTCTGTAAGCATTTGGGAACAGAAGTTTGAATGCGAAATTATTTCCCATTCTTGCTTGATATGACTTCAGCTGCTCAGTTTAACACCCACACTCTTTTACTATGAACCCACACTGTTGTAACACATGTACAATGTAGCTTGGCATTGCCCTGCTGGAATAAACAGGGACAACAAAAGACTGGAAAACTTGTGGAATGTTCAAAAAACACCTGTTTGGAACATTCTACAGGTAAACAGGTTCATTGGTCAGTGGAAACGCTCAGTCATTCACAAGCAAGGATGGGGTGAGGTTCACCAGTTTGTGAAAAAATGCATGGACACGCAGTCCAACAGTTTAAGAACAATGTTTCTCAGTGTAACCTTGCAAGGAATTTGGGGATTTCACCATCAACAATCCATAATATTATCAAAAGATTCAGAGAATCCAGAGAAATCTCTGTACATAAGGGGCAGGGCAGAAAGCCAACACTGAATACCTTTGACCCCTCAGGTGGCACTACACTAAAAACCCACATGAATGCATAAAGGACATTACTGCATGGGCTCGGGAACAGTTCAGAAAACCCTTGTCTTTAAAACACTGTTCGTTACTGGGCCTGAGCTCATTGGAGACGGACTGACTCAAAGTGAAACAGTGTGCTGTGGTCTGACGAGTCCACATTTCAAATTATTTTTGGAAATTTTGGACTTTGTGTCCTCTGAGCTAAAGAGGAAAAGGACCATCCAGATTGTTGCTAGCATCTGTGATGGGTGTGTTAGTGCCCATGGCAGGGGTAATTTGGACATTGTGAAGACTTCATTAATGCTGAGAGGTACAGACAGGTTTTGGAGCGACTCATGCAGCCATCCAGATAATGCCTTTTTCAGAGATGTCCCTGTATTTTTCCAGTAGGACAATGCCAAGCCACATTCTGCATGTGTTACAACAACATGGTTTCATAGTAAGAGTACAGGTGCTAAACTAGCCTGCCTGCCTGCCTCCTGTTGAAAATGTGTGGTGCATTATGAAGCACGTTATTGAGCAACTGAAGCTGTATATCAAGTTAGTATAGGAAATAATTTCACTTTCAAAGCTTCAACAATTAGTGTTCTCTGTTCCCAAATGCTTTGTTCAGAGAAAAGGTGATGTAACACAGCGGTAAACGCACTCCTGTCCCAACATTTTTGCAATGTGTTGTAGGCATCAATTTCAGAATGAGTGTATATTTACAAAAAGCAGTAAAGTTTATTGCTTTGAGACATTAAATATCTTGTCTTTATTCAATTGCATACAGGTCAAAAAAGAAACCATTGCATTCTGTTCTTACTTACATTCTACACAGCATCCTGTGTTTTTATATTTATTTATATCAGAGGGAGAGCTGACATTTACACTAACACACAAATGCACTGTGTGTGGTGCTGTCTTAGGAAAATAATAATCTGCAGGGTGGTGTGATTGAAGTGGAGTTACTGTTACTACCCTGAAGTTGATTACTTTCCTATAATAGCATGTCCCCAACTGTTTTATTCCTCCTTTACCGCAGCAGTTTACCAACAATTACAAGTTTTATTTATTAAAGAACATCATAATTTTTATACATGAATAGTTACATTTATAGTTGTGAAACAAGTCGGTTCCTGTTCTTGCTTCCCTTTTTTGTTCTATTCAAGTGAATAGTAATTTAAAAAAAAAAAAACCTAGTTTGTCATGTGACCAAGAAATCACAAAAGTATAAACTTCTCTGTGCTGAAGATATTGAAAACAGTTCCAGCTTTACCTTTGACTGTTACAAAGCACTGACACTGGAGACTCCTTCCAGAAATGTTACAGAAATCTTCACTGTATCATCAGAGTTTTTAATCCATTTATATGGTGCCTCTGCTGTACACATCCCTATGAAAGGGATATAGAAACAATAACCTGTTAGAGCGGGGGCATTAATATAAACCTGCACTATTGTCAGAGCTGCTGTTAGAGAGAATTAATCAACACCTTCTGAACAATCAGAGTCCAGAAATATATAAACACAAACCTTGTATTGCTTTTTTTCCCCCTCATCTCTGTGTGTGGCGTGTGTGTTTAGATGCTGCATGATTTGAATACGTACCTTCATAAAGCGATTCCAGACACCAAACTGACCATCCGCAAATACCTTGATGTCAAGTTCGAGTATCTGGTGAGAAACAAAACTGGACCAGTCACGAGCTTTATTTTATCACCTGTCCCATCACTGCTTACCAACTGCTGTGCACCATCACTTTAGATAAAGTTTAAAGGTTGAGCCACACTTCAGTCATCTGCTGTTCAGAGAGAAATATGTGTGGGGCAGAAAAATAACTCTTCACTTTTGTCAATAAGTTATTTAAGTTTTTTTTTGTTTGTTTCCTTGCGGTTGGATTTTACCTGAAATGTTTCCATGATGTCATGTTTATCAGCTAAACTCAAGTCTCTGCCTCCATTTATCAAACTCTTTATTTACACAGTAGCAGTTAGTAAGTGTGGGCGGGGTTGGGATTGGTCCAGTAGATAATCCTAAGTGAAATATGCAAATGAATGTGGACATGTTTACATAGCAGATAATGCAGCAATGTAATTTTTTATTTTTTAGTCATACTGTCTGAAGGTGAAAGAGATGGATGATGAGGAGTACAGCTGCATCGTGAGTCCCCACCACTCACACACTCCCTGTGTTCCAGTCCCAAATTAAACATGTCGTCCTCCTCAACTTCCCTTTATGATGTGTGTGTGAGTGAGAGAGAGAGAGAGAGACCCCTACAACCTGTGAGAATGTGTACACTCTGTATGAAGTCACGTTGGTAACTCACTAACGCACAGCTCCAGCAGTGTCACCAGGCACAGTTTAATTTAAGGTGGTCAGTATGGGAGAAGATCATGTCTCAGTTACTGTGTTAGTGTATCTTCTCTCCACACTGGGAAGGAGGATTAGAGAAGCAGCGTTATAGTGTGGTCAGTGTAGGATAAACTCCTGAGGCTTTAGCTTTATTGTTAGTTGTTCTGCGGAAGCTGAGCAGTCAGGACTGGCTGTGGAGTGACCCGTGAGGTCTCATGGTGCTGTCTCCGTCCTCATCATTAAAAACATACAGAACACTTCAGACTTCTCCACGGTTCCCATCAGCTCTCGTTCTGTGTTAGTGTTCATGTCACTGTAAACTTTAAGTAATAATGAGCCAGAATTACAGAAACATGCAGTTTTTTCATAATCTGAGTTCAGAAACTGTGGTGGCATGTTGACACAGTGGGGGTAGCGTTGTCGCACCACAGCTTGACCCTGGACTCAGGTTACTCCCGTGTGGGGTTTCTCTGGGGCCTCTGCTTTTCTCCCACCTCACAAAAACCTGCCAGTAGGTGAACTGGTGTGAATGAGTGTGTGACAGTGTGTGTGCATGATGCCTTGTGAGGGACTGGTGTCCCATTCAGGGTGCATTCCCACTTCACACCTAGTGTTCCCTGGATAGGCTCTGGATCCAACCTGACACTGAAGGGGAGTAAGTCAAGGCTGCTTTTCAATCAGAGAGAACTCTGAATTTAATGGAGGACTATGTGACCTGTAAAAAGGAACACAACCTGTTTTTTGCTTATGTTCCTCAGTAAAGTCTTTTAAAAAGATGACCAAAAAAAAAAACACAATTTACAGTATGACATCACTGGCCAAAAAAGCCCAACAGCGTCTGTACTTCCTCCGCAAACTGAGGAGAGCAAGAGTCCCGGCCCCCATC
>JAOBAM010000015.1:275560-287040 GCA_025212355.1 Notarius kessleri
TCAGATGGGTTAAATGCAGAGGATAAATTTCACTGTGCTTGAAGTGTGCATGTGACGAATAAAAAGGTTTCTTCTTCACCAACATTTTCATAAAAAACACTAAACCACATTTTAACTTTTCACATTTCTAGTTCAGCATTATTTTTTAATTAAACCCATTGCAGTGTATCCATCTGGAAACAAGTTTGATGCTTCTAATTAGTGCAGAATGCACATACAGTAGGTGTGCCTCAGCTGGCTAGCCATGTTCTCAAAATGGTAGTCTGGCTGTAGCTTAACTACTTTAAATCATGGGAAGTTTGTAGTTTCCCCAACAGAAGAGATGAGAACCAAAATTTAGTTACAGTTTAGAACTGAATCCAAAATGCCAAGTACTGGGTACGTGTGTGTGTGTGTGGGGTGGGGGGGGGTGGGGGGAAGGATTTCAGTTCTGCTTATCGGTACTGTGATAATTTATTATTGCAAACAAAATATCTGCAAGGACATAGGTAGCAATCAGCCAGGACCTGTCTATGTAACCATCATGCATCAACAGAACACCGTGTCCATTTGTTTAGATATGAGCTATCATGCAAGGCTAACGTCACAACAGTGTGAAACATGGACCATGATAAATAAACAGTCAAAACATTTGACTTTAAAAAAAAATCATTTTAGAATTAAAATCAGAGAGGATTGAGGCAGAGCGAGAGCCACAAATATAAGACCACTTCTGTATTTGGCTTTTGAAATGGGGAGGGTGGAATAAACCCCCTTTATGCAGACCAGAACTACCCAGTGCTCCATTCAAGTCAATGAGGAGTCAAACTTTTGATCAGACTCTTCGTCTTTTTTCAGCTGCTCCCATTAGGAGTCAACATAGTGGATCTGTTCTGCATATTTGATTTAGCATAGGTTTTACACCAGATGTCCTTCCTGACACAACCCTTCCCAATCTATCCAGGCTTGGGACCAGCACTAAGTTTGCACTGGCTTGTGCAACCCCACTGGCTGAGTATTTTACCTAATTTGCATGTCTTTGAACATGCAGATTCATGGGGAAACTGGAGCACCCGGAGGAAACTCATACAGAAATGGGGAGAATGTGCAAACTCCACACAGAAAGGCCCCTGTTGCCTGTGAGGTTCGAACCCGGAACTTTCTTGCTGTGAGGCAACAGTCATAACCACTGCTCTACCCTGCCACCCCCAAGCTTTTCACCAAACTTTGGCCATTATTTCTCTCTGTGATAGTTAGCGGGTATTTGGAGGAATTTACAGCATATTGCCAGGTATCTATGTGTTTCTGCAGGAAGCTGTTTCTATATGGCTTCTCAGCTTCCTCAGCAAAATTTTGTTTGTGAGGTAAGGCCATTTATGAGACTGGTAAGCCCATTTATGAGACTGGTACTGTTCCACTTTTGCTCCCATAGAGATGAATTGTGTTTTTCTATATTGGGATATTCTGAGATATTTGTTGAAACAGGAAATCGACAATATTGGCCTGTGTGCATACTTGCCAACCCCTGAGAACAAAAAGCGGTAGATCAGATTGCGCAATGCAATCGGGTCCTTCTAGGAGGGTCTGGAAAATTTTGAAATAAAAAAAAGGTGTAAAATGCCACATTCTCCTGCATTCTGAGTGCCATATTTGAAGAAAATTGGTAGAGAAATCGGACTGACGTACTTCTCAAAATGCTGCTTCTCACCCCGCCTCAATGTTTTGATGCTGGATGATCCAACAACCAGGTCACTTTGAATTTGTTGTCATAGTGAATCTTTTTTCTTTGGCGTTTTTATTGTTTGTGATCACCAGAGCGTGTTTGGTTTTTACAAATACTGGTGTGAGTTGTTGTAATATGTGACCTCTTTGCCGATTGGCTAGAACCATAACGAGAACCAATGGAATGGCGCAATAAAGTGATACAATTTAGATTCAACATCCTTATGTCGTCGTTCCATTGGTTCTCAGCTTCAATTAATATTTTGGGGGAGCCCCCCGCTATATTTGACACTATATACGTGTATCCCCTGTGCCAAAAATAGCAAGATCAGAAGAGTGAATCCAACAGTGTTCAATGATTAATTTGTAATATGTTTTTTTTTTTAAAAACTAAAATCGCTAGGCAGTATTCCCCTGTCAAAATTGGTAGGCGACCACATGAATCAGTAGAATTGGTGAAAGTATGTACATGTAACTACACTGTAAAAAGAAAAAACCTGTAGAATTTACAGTAAAATACCAGCAGCTGTGGTTGCCAGAATTTCACCGTAAAAAATACAGTCACAATGTATGAGACATTACGGTATGTTCTTTTGGCAACCGTTAATTTCACAGTAGAGAACTATTTTTGTTTACGGTAAATTACTATGAAAAAAACAGATATATTGTTAACTTGTTTACAGTAATTTAGTGCAAAAATAATTAAATTATAAACCTGTTTACGGAAATTTGCTTTAAAAATAACAGTTTTAATATAAACCTATTTACAGGAAACTATATTAAAAATAACAGATATACTGTAAATCTGATTACAGTATATCTCAGTGATAAACACGGTACAACTGTATGATATAGTACAGTTTTTTATTGCAAAATTCAACTTTACGGTAAATTACTGGCAGCTGTGGTTGCCAGAATTTCACCGTAAAAAATACAGTACAACACATGAGGAATTACAGTTGGTTGGCGTAGATTTTACAGTCAGCAACTGCATATGGTAAATTATAAAGGAAATAACCAAGCCAAATGTAAACCAAGGTACAGACTATTACTGATAAACTTTGAGAAACTGTTTTTGCATTTACACACTCTCTGTGAAAAACAGATTGAACTGATCAAATAACTTGTCTAGTATACTCACAAAGCAGTGGTGAGATCTTGAAAAAAAATAAGTGTCCATATGTGAAGGATAATCCATGGTGGAAGGAATTATACATCATGAAAAAAAAAATGAGCTACTTGCCCTGGGTTAAGCAAGAGTAACGAGTCACTGAGTCCAGACTTGGCTGAAGAGGGCGCTCAACATGGACATGGTGTTCAAGAAACTGGAACTTAAAGCATTCCCCAGTCACCAGTTCTGCTTGAGGACTCACATGTTGTCCATCAGGAGTTCACTGTGGACTGGCATGATCCTCTCTGCAGCCAGAAACAGAAACAAAGCAAAAGTTAGATTGATGCACTGCTTGAGCATGATGGCTACACAGAGATAAATTCAGCCTTTTGTTGTTAAACTGAGCTCCAATGAGCTATACATAGAAGAAACCAGCATTCTGGAATATAGTTTTGCAGGTCATCAGAAGCATGCACCTGAGGAAGATCGATTGAGTGAAGTTTGAGTTGTGCTTGCATCTACCTTTCGTTTGCTACACTGACATAAACCAATTCTTACCTCTAATTAGCTTTGACAGGACTGGTGTCTGATTCATTGGGTCCAGACTTGAAGGCAGGTGGGACAGAGTCTCATACAGACAGTATGATGTTCAGGAAACTGGAACTTTGAGCAGGTGTTGTCATCATTTCTCCTTGAAGACTCACAAGCTGTCTATCAGGTGTACACTGTGGCCTGGCAAGATCCTCTTTGCAGCCAGAAAAAAAAGACAAAGGAAAAATTACTACTACGACTACGAAGATGAAGAAGAGTATATAGCAAAAAAAACAGCTTGTTTTTGGCATTTAAATGGATTAGACACTCACCGTTTTCTGGGGTGTCACAAACACCAACAAGTTGTTTCCTCTTAGTCCCCAACCACTCATAGGAGTTTGAATGCAATACCTGAAAGGTGGCAGGAGCAAAAGACTTGAATATTGACACTTGTTATGAAGAGAACAATTTACCCTTATCGTGTTAAAAGATTTATTAGATGTGTTCAGTTTACTTACCTTAAAGGAGAGTCTTAGCAATACCACCAGCCTTCAACCTACTCTGAAGTGTCACAAAAGGCACAGAAACAAAACCTCAAATGTTCTTCAGAGTTTTAATAACTCAAATGCATTTAACATAACCCATAAAACTGCTTATTAAAACACTAAACTTAAATCAAATAATACTGTAAACTACAGTACAGTGTATACTGTTCCATGTAACAAGACTGTGCTAGACAGTCTAAACAGTTCAGTTCAAGTCCATCTTTAACTTGTCCACTCATGATCAGAGAGATCTGCGATGAGGGTGAGGACTCGTGGATTCACTGACAGATGCCTCTTGTTTGTTTTGGTTTCAACTTTTGTGCCCTTCTCTGGATTAATGTTGAAGAAACACCTTTGTGAACACAAGAATTCATAATCAACCACTACATACAGTGATTTGTTCAAAAATAGGAAATGGAGAAAATATTTCTTTACCTCTGAAGGAACTCAAGTGTGGCGCCCAGATTCACGGGATAGTGGATATTGAAGCAGTAGTAGCTTCCAAACATTAAACAGATGGCAGAGATGAAGGTTGGGATTTGGCCATTCACAATCTTCTGGTCTATGCTCAGCATGAACTGCCTTGAGGCATAGCAGGAGGTTCCTGCAAAGAAGATACAAGTAGAAAATAATTAACAGCACATCAGCCATTACTTTCCACATTTCATATAATATTTCCTTATTAGCTTAGGTTCCGTGAGTAAAGCTGAATATCAACTTACCACATACAATGATGCATGGTGTCACAGGCAAGCTTTCCACTTGTACTTCTTCCGCCAGACATGTGTCCTCTACATAGTGGAAGAGGTTCTCCTCTTTTTCATTAAAGTAGGAGAGAAGAAGGAGCACCATATCTATGACATCCTCTGAGCAGCCCTCCAACTGTCCTCTCAGAATTTTCAGCTTTGTGACAGCCTGCAGAACTTGTTTGCTCTTGTCTGCACATATGGTTCTCATGAAGTCCAGAAGCCGTTTTCCCTTTTTTTCAACACTGGTGAGGAAAGTCTCTTTTAGCGATACCCCAGTGAGCTCTTGGAAGTGGATTGTCATGCCAATCTCCTGGAACAAAAAAGGCCACTCCTCCATGAGGACTGGCAGATCTATTCCCTGGTTTATTCCTTTACGTTGGGAGTAGTAAGTGCTCTTCATAAGAGTTTTTACCTCATCTGGGTTGAAGTTGACCTGTTCACTGAGCACCTTCATTTTGAGTTTCTTCTCCTGTTGGCTGATCATTGTCTCACTCACTGGCATGAATTTTATGTCCCAGTTTATGCAGCCATATGTGTCCTGAACTGTTGCTTTTTTTTCAGCTGGGATTTCATCTGAACCCCGTTTGCGCTTAATTATTGTTGGTGCTGAAGACCTCTTCACATTTTCAATTCGGTCTTGTAACTGCTTGACCAGTGAGTGATATCCTGGTCCCACCACATCACCTTCTATGACATCTAGCAGTGACTGTGGATACTTGGCAACCATTTTTTTGGCAACTTCTGTGGAGGCTTGTTTACTGGGAGAGGCACAGGCCTTCATCATCTCAGACATGACAATCCGGATCATTTCTCTACGTAACCGTGGCTTTGGCCTTCTCTCCCTCTCAAAACACTGTATCAAGGCTTTCAGGAAAATTCTTCCATGGAATCTCAAAGCTGTCAACCCAATGTACAACAGTAATCGGGTCGCTGGGCGACGGCGAGGCAGAGTATGAGGAGTCTGTTGAGGAAGATGAAGAGGCTAATGGTGACTGGCTGACGATTTCTGTGCTGTAAAACAAAAATAATGATGTATTGAATGCTGTTTTGTCCTCGGTTATTTACTTAAAAATAAGTTTGGTAGAAATGTACTTACTGGTTTGTTTCCAGGCAGCCAGCAGCTCTCTTGCTTGAATTGGCCTCAGTATTGACAGCAGATCAGCTTCCTGGACTGAAGTGTCTCCTTTTAAAATATCAAGAATTGAGACTGGGAGGTCCGGCAACACCTTAGTAATGGCGCTGCGTATGCTGCTTTGGTGTGCATTCATTTCTGAATATAAAAGAGTGAATAAAGCTCAGTTAACACCAGAATAACAGCCCAAGACCTTATGGATGCTCCGATTGAAATTGGCCAATAATCAGTAACAAATACGAGACTGGCAAGTTCCGATATTGCTTTGTAGTTGTCGATTGCAAAAACCGATCAACATGCGAGTCCTTTCTCAACGGAGTTGGTGTTTGTATGCTGCGCAGCACTGTGTTTCCACATGGACCAGGTTGGCACAAACTCACCACGTTGGTGCTCGTATTAATGCAGAGCGGCTCTTTTCACGGGTCCCTTATTGTATACAGATCAATTGTATGTGTTAAACGCATTTATCCAGACATGTATAGTGTAATATCTTCAGCAGGGTGTAAATCGAATTAAAATATTAACTTGGTTCATATTTTAATATGTTTCACTCGACTGATAACTTTTTGGCCATATAGTCCAGCTCTACTCATTAATGATTGACGATTGGTGGCAAAAAAACGTGATCAGAGCATCCCAACAATATATCCATTAGCGTGACAGCACGCTGTTTCAATGGAACCATTTGGTATCCATCCTTCATGTAAGATGCCAATGGATAGAAATCTATCAAGTCATTGATGTCCAGACACTGCATCTTTTCATCGTCTTTCCTGAGTACAGATGGTACTGAGGAAAGAATTCTGCTGTGTACACTGACGCCAGAAAATGAAGTGTCCATTTTTTTTTTTATCAAAATAAGCACTAGTTCACCAAACTCCATGGAGTCCATGCTCCCTGTGACAAGGAATTGTCCTTTCTTGTATGACGTTCCCTTATACAGCATTTCTGCTGTGACCTTTGTGTTGGTCTCGGTGAAATCAAACTGTCTGGCTGCATCTTGAATGGCTTTACTGTATCGTACTGAGTAAAATGGAGAACTATCTTTAACTTGCAAGACAGTTTGACCCATTAAGCCTGCAACATTTGATGTCTTTCAGATCGTATAAGACAGAGGTTTTTGAAGTTCTTCAAACTTCTTGCACATCTCTTGAAATAACTGTGCTTGCTTTCAAAGCGCATGGTCCATAACCTGATCAAGGGGCCAAATTTCAGAGTCGGTGCTGGATAGTGATGTAAATAATGGTGCTTTGGTTTCGATTACTTTCTGGAAACGGAGCATTTCTGGACTCTAAATGTTCCTAAATAAGAACATCAAGATATGCAACCTGAGGTACAGAGATTTTCTGAGCACATATCAGGTCCACAATGTCTTTCAGCTGTAGAGTCAACTGCCACACATCATCTGCTATATCTTTTACTCTGTCACCAATTATGAGAGGCAGCAGCCTTAGAAGATTCCAGTTCTGTACAGCCTGTCCTGAGAGTTTAGCCGCTTGAGGGCTGACCTCACATGGCTTTGTGGAAGCATCAGAGGCACAGTATTTGAACTGCTTAATTCGCCGATTCAGAGTGGAGTAAGTGAACCATGCCTTTTTCTTTATGAAATACTTAAGATACAGTGCTACATCATAAGACAAAACACCTTCAAAGATGTCATGTCCTAGGCAAGGTGGCAAACCTGGTTGACAGACATTAAAGTATTTCAAAGAATTGAATACTGACTTGAACTTTACTCCTTCCACGTCCAGTGTGCCTTCAGTCTGGAGGCGATCAATAGCAGAACTGTAGCTGTCAGTGGTGCGCTGTGGTCCACACAAATTTGGATCATCACCCTGGAATTCAGATCGGGTTATTAGGCAGTACCTACAGAAATATTGTGAGCAACTGAAGTTTTCAGAGAAGCTACCGATGCAACGAGAGCCCAAATTATCTCCAGCAATGCAATACAAGGCTCCTTTGACTATGGTCTCATCTGATAATACAATCCCATTCTTCTCCAATTCCTTCAAGTCTTCTACTAATTCAGAGAACAACTTAGCATGCCCAAATTCTTTGAAATCTTTCTCTCTGCACAGTAGAACAAGTTACATGTGGTTTGTGTCTGACCGTACATGAAGTGGCAAGTTAGCAACAGATGCATAGACAGCTAATACCTTGTGTCTTGTCTTTGCAGAGCCTAAAGGGTTAACAACTTCAAAGGCATCTTGGTATAGTACTAGCTTGAGACATGATGGATTTTGACCAAAAAAATCATTGGATTTGAATATCAGATCAGACTCTAACAAACATTTGAAAGTCTCTCTCACAGGTATATAATAGGCAAACCTATCTGTTCTGTTCTCATCTCTTCCTAAAAACATTTTCTTAGGCTCCACATAGTTTAACTTTTTTTTAAAAGTCTGAGCTCTTGTGTATGCTGTCCTCATTGGCCCTGTATGACATGCAGAGAACAGATCAAATCCCTTGATAGACTCACAAACTTTGGTGATGTCCTCATCGGATAATGATGTGTCATTTTTTAGCAGTGACGTAAGTTTACTCAAACTATATATCTGACCCAACTCATGTATGTTTTGCATCTCCTGAACAATGTTCTGTATGGTGGAAGCAGGTAGTAGAAACTGCCCCTGCAATTTCAAGTAGAATAAGGAGACATTTGTAAGAAAAAGATCACTGAAATCCTCAGATATATCCATATGACCTTCATCTGTACCTGTCTCATACACTTGAGGGCCAAAGTCATCCGATTGGGTTTGAACAGATGATGACTGAGAAGCAGATTCTTTGTATAAGTCACCAATACTACTGTCTGCAAAATGTCTGTGTTTCCGTGACATGTGGGCGGTAAATGAGGATTTTAACTTGAAAATATTTGTACATCCTCTCACTGGACAGCTCACAGCACGTCCTTCCACAATATGCTCCTTCAAGTGAGCTATTAAGTCTTTAGTATCTTGACACTGGTGCTCACACAAGGCCATTGCGCATTTAAAAGTGTTAACAGGCGTCCCGACAGTAACGTTACTGGAAGCAGATAGCCCAACATTATGCTTCCGGTAAAAATGAGCCTTAAACGCTCCATATCTGTTAAATATCTGCTTGCAACCAATTCCAGCGCACTTAAATACACAGCGTGGTTCATTTCGATGAAGTTTGCAATGAAGCACATAACTCCTCAGTGTTTTAACAGACTTGCCACAGAAATGACAACAAAACATGTTGTTGGCCAATCGTTAGCTAACTTAGCTAAAGTTCAACACAAAACCCAACAACAGTCAACTCTCTCAACTCCCAAAATAAGTACTAAGTTAACTTACCCCTAAATAAATAGGTTAGATAAAGTTAGCTAAGTTTTTACAAAGCAAAACAAAACTGCCTTCTGACCTCGCAAACATAAAGTAACATTGACGTAACGTTACAAACCCAAATAAAACCTTCAAAAAAGCTTTTACTCTCAGACTGGAAAGAATTCTGTAAACATACTTAAGTCCAGAAGAAATTTTCCGTCCCCAGGAGTCAGGACACAGAAGTTCAGTGGGCGCGCAGAAACGGTGGTGAACTGGATTCAAAATGTCAGTGGCTATTAACGTGTGTCTGCATGACGGAGGCTGTTGCCCTGTCCCCTCCTCTCTCTGTCTCTCTCTAGGCTAAATTTACTGCTGACTGTTGAGAAAACTGGTAGCTTAAAGTTAAAATGAGGAAAACGCCTGTATATCAGCAGTTCAGCGGTTGAAAAGACAGCAACACCATATGTAGTCTTTTGTTCGTATTGGAATATGACAATAAGACATTATCTATAGTTTTTTATTGCATAAAGTATAAGATTATATTCATACTTATTAGGGCCTTACATAAAATAACAGGAAATTATATTATTTAAACATATATGTTTTTCCTTGAGATCAACATTATATAACAAACATACCATATATTTAACATCTTTCTGTAGAAAAGAAGGTATGATTTTGTTGAATGGTTAACGGTCTTATACTGTAAATTTAAATGTACACATCAGCAAAATCTGTAATTTAGACAGAATAATACCATTAATTTTATGGTATTTGCATACTTGTGATATTATGGTATTTTCCCATTAATTTTAAAATTTTTAAAAATTTTCTCAGTAAAATCCTGTGTTTTCTACATATTATGACCGTAAAAATTACAGTAATGTAGTGTTTCTTGATTTACAATAATTCACTGTATTTACTACAGTGATATACTATTTTGTGTTTTACGGTCTTTTAATGTTGCTATTTGTCAGTTTTTTACTGTAATTTCTATGGTCATTTTTTACAGTGTACAGTTCATGACCCTGAGATACTTGGTGTGTGGCCTCAGAATATTAACTTGTTGCCTATTAATTGATGGCTACAACTTATTAAATAATAACCACCATGTAATCTCAGATGCTCTGTACTCTACTGTGCATTATTGTTAGGCTTTAGTTATGCTGTCAGCTTGTGATCTGTTGGTTTGTATAAACATCTACCAAACAAACACTCGAGAGTGTAATGCTGTTTCTTTTATCTATGACACCAAATGTCTTATTACAGTGTCTCAAATCCCTCATGATTTCTTGCCCCTGTGTCTTCAGCAGTCTCCATTACATGTGCAGAGAGGGACTATTTTTATGAATCTAATTCAACGACATGGGATGATGCTAGGTTTCAGTGTCAAGCCTGTTACGAAGACTTAGCCACCATCACCCCAACAAATGCCGAGGTTCTCAGTCACAACCTTACCTTGGACTACTGGATCGGTCTGCGCCAAAATGTAAGTGGTTCAAAATTTTGGTCACAATGGGCTAACGGTGAACCTGTCCTCTACCAGAACTGGTATCCTGGTCATCCTGTCCCAAAGAAAATGCCAGAGCCAGAGCCACAGTCACAGCCACAACCACAACCCATGTGTCCAATACCACTAACATATAACAATACAGATGTGATGCAGTGCCCAGACTTAGAGAAACTCTGTGCTTGTCTAAATTCATCTGAGGACAATGAAATTCCAATTATGGAATCCACTGTGGTGTTCCCCACATCAAGTTTTGTTACGAGCCCAACTCCTACAATTCTTGCATCTACAAGTACCATCAATAATGTTTCAGAGCCTGAATATATTGAGGATTCCTGCGTGGTCCTGCTCAGCTTTGGTATGTGGCAGGAAAAGCAGTGTGATGAATTACTGCCCTACATCTGCTATGATGGTAAGTTTGATTTGTTTCTTTCTTTCTTTGCATCTCAATCTGACTATTATATAATATTTACATGCAAGGGATTATTTTATGGCTAACAAATACAGGTTAGTACATGTTTCAAATAAGGCATCGGTTTGTGAAGTATTAAGAAACTACTGACTCTGGAGTAAATGGTATACAACCCCAATTCCCAAAAAGTTGGCACGCTGTGTAAACTGTTAAAAAAAAAAATGCAAATCATGGAAACCCTACATTTCATTGAAACAGTACAAAGACAACATATCAAATTTTGAAACTGAGAAATTTTATTGCTTTTTGAAAAATATATGCTCGTTTTGGGTGGCACGGTGGTGTAGTGGTGAGCACTGTCGTCTCACAGCAAGAAGGTTCCGAGTTCAAGCCCAGCGGCCAATGAGGGCCTTTCTGTGAAAAGTTTGCATGTTCTCCCCGTGTCCGCGTGGGTTTCCTCTGGGTGCTCTGGTTTCCCCCACAGTCCAAAGACATGCAG
>JAOBAM010000015.1:296790-308722 GCA_025212355.1 Notarius kessleri
TGCGCAAGGTAAAAAAAAAATTGCAGAGAATGCAGAATGTTACAGATATTTGACCAAAGTTTCCTATAAAGTAGGAGAATTACATTGATCTTGCTCCTGAATTTACCCGTGATATGCACTTTAAAATATTTTCAGTGGTGGCATTCGATGATGGGGGAATTCTGCATAGAAACTGACTTTCGGAGATGGATGGCTTAGTTGTGTGAGCTCCTTATTTTCAATTATTCACATGAATTGTTAGTTTATATCATAATCTATCTTCATAACTGTATTTTAAAATGGGTTTTCTTTTCTTTTAAGGACTCCTCACTGTGTGTGTGGTTTGACTGAGTAGTTCTCCAGTTTTTGCTGTTAGATATTTTGCCTGTGAATAAAAATATATTAAGGTGTGTGTCTCTCTAGTTGATCATTTTGGTCCTCCCTCCATGAAGTAATTAAAATGAGGGGGGAACCCCCAAAACACCCAAGTGTGGCACCCCCTTATGGAGGTGAACTGTACAGCTGACGACACCATCCCTTGGTTTGTTCTCAGAGCAAAGGGGAGCTCTGTCTTCATTGGGGAGGGGGAAATAAGGGATAAATAAACCCAGCTATCTGGACTAATTGAGTTACAATATAGTTATAATCCCCAATACCAGACAAATAAATACTAAATTCCTTCACGCAGTACACACAACTCATTCAAACAGCACTGCACACTAATAACTCTAATGAACACAGTACTAACACCCCAATTACCTCCCAAACTCCCCTGAATCATCTAACACTTGAGGTGGAGGAAATAAAAGAGAGAAATGAAACCCTAGCAGCAGCTCACAATTCAGTTAATACTCATTTCCACATCCATATTACAGCCAACACGCTAAAGGGAAACTGAACACAAACACTCTTCACACTTACAGCAGTATTACAAATAAAATATCAAAATAAACACAGTCATGATAATTATGCAGAGAAACAGTGACATCAATCAGTCGAAAAATACACAAAGAAAAGATACTTTAAATCCTTTACATTCTCAAGGTGGAATTCACATCTAGTGGGAACTCAGTAAAGTTCATCAGATAAAATCAGTAAAGGAAAAACCATACCACACTCAGAGATATAAACTGATAACATGATCCAAGGAAAGACGGAAAACAGCTCAGGGGCCACTCACCAATCCATCAGCCCATCCATCCACACACTCACTCATCCATCCATCCACACACTAATCCATCCATCCACCCACACTCTCTCATCCATCCATCCACACACACACTCATCCATCCGTCCATTCATCCACCCACACACTCATCCATCCATCCCTACTAACACACCCCCACTATTCATACATTCAAACACTCAACCAGTCATTAATCCATGCTTCACAGCATCTACCTCTACTGTGTGCACACACTTTCTCACCAATCCCCACACACGTGCATCCACTTCCATAACGTCTCCATCTACACTCACCTACATACCCACACCCTCTTACCAACAGAATCATACACCTATCTACACCGATGATCACCCATCTATCCACACAGCTCCACCTTCACACCAAGTCCACGCACACACGCGCGTACCTGGAAGTCCAGCATGGAGAGGATCTCTTTTCTCCACTTGATGAGAAATGCTGCACAGACGTACAGGTGGAAATGAGAGAAGCCCTCAGACTCGGCCTACAGTAACAAAACACACACACACTTGATTAAATAAGACAAGGGGAAGAAAGAAATAGTCACTTATGCCCATCATTAATAATAAAGCAAACATTATAGATCTCTGTGTCTCACAAGACGACACCTCTACACTTCACTTGTGCGAGGAGTTCAGTGCAGTACTGACTTTGAGCTACTTGAGGGGAGGCGTGTGTCTATAAATAGGTTTGTTCTTGTTTTCCTGGTTTTTTTTATTGCTTTCTGTTTGCTTCTGTCTGTGCATTGAGTGAAAAATGGGGGGGAAAGGGGAAAAAGTGTCTGAGCGAGACAGGGAGAGAGAAACTGCAAACAAAGGAAATAAAAATAGATAAAGAATACACATTAAATGTCAGAGGACCAATATACCAGGGGCAGGTCAGAAACAGATTGAGAACCACAAAGAATTAAAAAAGATAAATCAGCAGAAAGCGTGCAGAGCAGAAAGAGCAGACAGCAGCCGAGAGACAGAAAAAAAGTGCTTAGTCCAAATCTCTATCTGTGCACAAGTGCGATGGAGGTGCCGTGTAATTTCAGCCACGCTATCATGTGCCTGGCTTTCCTTCCCTTTCTCTCCCTCTTTGTCTTTTCCAGGCACTTTCCTGACGCAGTACTGTGTGTTCCAGCTCTAACATACAATTACAAGACTACGAGAATAAAAGCAAGCGGCGGGGAGTGGCTGGACTCCAGAATGTGCTTGCAGCCTCCTGGGACAACAAAGAGGGTAAAAATCAGCCCTCTGTTAGCTTCGTTCCTCTGACTAATGCCTTCTCTCTCATCTGTATATTCACAGTGCTAAATAAACAAGACTTTTCATAACTACAGGGCAACGTTCCGACAGTGCTTTCAGCGCTGAGAAATAAGTAAGGAATAAAACATTTGGGGATGTGCTTTTAGACAAAAATAAAAAACTGTGAGGTTCTGGGATATCGGTACGAAGTGAATGCACTGTTCAGGGGTCCGCAAAAATGATTTTAATGATTAATTGTCTGATTTGATATTTATTTGTGAAATTTGTGGATCGATCTTTTTGGCTAATATGCATTTTTTGGGTGAACTGATTAATTTATACACACATGCACTACCAATCAAAAGACACACCTTCTAATTTAATATTTTTTCTTTATTTTTATTAATTAAAAGTCACTTCATGCCTTAAAGTAATGATGGATGTCGTTTCTCTTTACTTAGTTGAGCGGTTCTTGACGTAATATGAATTACTACAGTTGTGGAATACGGCTATTTACTGTGTTTTTATTATTTACTATTTACTGTTTGATCTCAAACACATTTAATAAGGCAAGAAATTGCACTAATTAACTTTTGACGAGGCACAGCTGTTAATTGAAAAGTATTCTAGGTGATGACCTGTTAAGATAATGCCAATAGTGTGCAAAGCGTCATCAAGGTAAACACTGGCTACTTTGAAGAATCTAAAATATGAAACATTTTTTGTTTTTTTTTAATACTTTTTTGTTTACCACATAATTCCAGATATGTTCCATATGATATTTCATCATTTGGATGTCTTCAGTATTGCTGTACAATATAGAAAATAGTCAAAATACAGAAAAGCCTATGAATGAGTAGGGGTGTCCAAACTTTTGACTGGTGCTGCATAATCTAATTTAAAAAATTTATTTCAAAACAAAAAAACACTTGGCCACTGATGTAATGAGATGAGTGAATATTTATTTCTGGAAGGAGTGACCAGTGTCAGCATTTCTTGAACAGTATGCTTTCCACCATGGTAGAGTCTTCAGGATCAGGACAGAGGGCTTAGTGCTTTGTGCTTGGTAACATGACAAGTTATGGGTGGTGTCTTGTTGTTTTTTTTCTTCTTTGAGAAAACGAGGGGTTTGTAAGGGCATCAGTGTTTATAGTCAAGTCAACTTTTATTGTCAAATATGCTATACATGCTCAACATACAGCACAGGTGAAATTTCAGTCCTCTCTCACCCACGGTGCAAACAGGCAATGCAATAAATAAAATAGAAAAATTGAAAAAAACAAACAAAACAATATAAACACACTCTAGATAAGAACTAGACATAGACTAAACAAACAATATAAACACTCTAGAGAGGAACTAGACAGACTAAACACTTATTTTTTATTTATATATATATACACACAAATTGGTGCAAATAAACAGTCAAGGGCACTTGAGGTGTAGCAGGTAAACATGAAATAAGCAGTATAAACAATAAACTAATAGCTGTTAAGGTGAGGTAGTGCGGAATAATGCAAATGAGCGAGGTAAAGTGAAATGTGCAGTCCCTGAGTTCAGTGTGTTAATGAACGTTGAGAGAATGGATGTGTGCGTGTTTGTGTGTGTGTTGGGGGGACTGTGAAGGTGACATGTCAGATGCTGAAGCTGCTGAAGGGGGGGCAGGGGTGTGTGCAAGCAGAACATGCATGGATATCACGAGGGGTGCCCCATATCAGTGCTCTCACAGGGTGAAGTCCCTGTCTTTCAACGGTACAAGAAAAATCAATATCAGGTTTCATATTTTGGGCATCCATATCAACCTTACCTGCAGTTAATAAATGTTTTAGACAGGATTATTTGCAATTATTTTTTAACTGAGTGTAAGAGCACTGCTAGCAGTAACACAATAAAACAATAAAGTTCTATCTAATCTAATCTAAAACACATAGAGTGATATGGGGCAAGGCTGTGGGCCAACTTTAATGAGCCCAATGCTGGAGGCACAGTTCCTCTCCACTGAAGGTTCATGCAGCAAATCAGCAACAGTTGTCACGTGACTACACAGCTTGACATGCCTAGTTTTGAGCTCCAGTGAGTCAATATATTCGAACCTGTTTTGGTGACACTTCTATAATACATCACTAGTAGGCATAGTATAGACTCAGCTGCAGGTGTAATGAATGTGAACAAAGTGGGTTTTTTACTCTATTTTTCTGCTAAGATGTTTGGAAGAGAATCTGAAAGTTGATAGACTGAGCACATGCTGTCTCATCAAAGTACAAATTTCACAAGAGGACACATGACAAAACTGTAAATTTAGTGGGTTTTTTGGTTTGAACAAAAGGGTTACAACTTTTTTTGTTTGTTATTTAGATAAAACACTATTCAGATTCAAATGCCAAAAGTTATATATAAACTTATAAATTATATATAAGTGATATTCACTGTGCTTCAAACCAGCTGCCACTGGATATCACTAATGATCAAGCAATAAAAGGCTACTTGTCACTATTCAATGCTAATAGGCTACAAAACTTTTTTGTTTGTTTGTTTGTTTTGGTTTGTACATATGTTTTTCCGGTCTACTTGAGACTGGACAAAGTCTAATGTGGCTCATTGTTCAAAATGAGTTTAACACCATGGAGTTAGAAAAAAAAAAGACTAGTGGTCTGAAAGACTGAAAAGAGGTGCTTTATTTTGTAAATGCTTTCTGTTCATCACTGTTTCAGTCTCAGAGCATGTAAGCAATAAGTTCCTCCATGCTTTTCTCTGAGACATAACTTTCCAGATGCGTTAAAATAAATTTGATATTTCTAACTTCTATACATTACCAATTTGATAAAATACAATATAAGAATTTTGATGTATTGCAAGAAGTTAAATTGAAATCAGCATTTAATTAAAAAAATTCATGAGGTAAAACATCAAATAATGTGCTGTTGTATGGTTTTCAGTGCAATACAGATCATAGATTATTTCAAATCACTGTTTTCAGTTTTAATTTCAATTTCAACTCACCATCCCAACTTTCTCTGATTTTGGGTTGTACAATTATAATAATTTATTTACAGTGATCCATATTGGTCAATCCAGAAACAGCAGCTTTTGATTTTTGTGAATTAGAATCTGAACTTTTTCTTGTAGGTAAACAACAATGGACATCTAACCTTTCATCAAGCTTTGAGCAGCTACACTCCCTACCAATTCCCTGCACATGGTGGCTATGACATCATCGCTCCATTTTGGACCGACATCGATAATCGTATAAATGGTGTCATCTCATATCGGCAGTACACTTCTGGCAGTGTTCTCACGCGAGCAACTGAAGATATAAATCAATATTTCCCTCAGCTGAGGTTTACCGCTACTTGGGTCTTTGTTGCAACGTGGGATAGAGTTGCATACTTTCCTACCACTGGCACGGTAAGATGATCTTCTTAGTATCTTCTTAGAATTAGAATGACCACTATGCATGAATTCTTAACAAATAACCACAAATAATTTTAACAGAGAATGTCTTCAAAACTACTTTTGCAACAAAGTGATCTACAAAATAAAGAAATATTTTACTGACATCTTTGAATCCTGTTTCAGGAAACATCTTTCCAAGTAGTTTTGATTTCCAATGGCGATATTTCATTTATTCTGATGAACTATGGTGTGATTGCTCAAAGAACCCAGAATGTGCAGGTATGCATGATTTACTGAAATCATCCATTATCATAGTTTAATCTGTGAAGTTGACAAAACATAGTTAATAAATTTATCTTCTTAATTATTATTGTCAGGCTGGTTATGACACAGTTGACTCCCATGAATATTTCTCCATTCCCGGGTCATTTGAACACAACTACACAAGTTTTACCCACAGCAGCAATGTGAATGTCCCAGGCAGATGGGCTTTTCGTGTAGATCATGGATCACAACACTGTCAGTTTAATGGTAATGCCACTACATTTAATACATGCTGTTGAAAACTTAGTTGCCACATATTCAGATTTATCTTTACAAACTAGAATTAATCTAACTGCTGTATTCTACCAGGTAATGCTGTGCCACACAGCACCATATTCTGGACAGATAACTCTTGCCAGCAGAAATGCACTTGCACTCGGGGGCGTCTCCAGTGCACGTCACAGCCATGCACATTTTCTCAAGCCTGTCGTCCAGCTGCTTTCCAGTACAGCTGCCAAAATGTACAACGCCAAACCTGCACTATTTCTGGCGATCCCCACTACTACACCTTCGATAATAAAGTCTTTCACTTTCAAGGAACCTGTACCTACGTCTTGTCTGAGGTTTAAAATAATTTATTATTGGGTAATTCACTATGAGACATGCGCACTATGAAAAAATCTAAACATAAATTTCTTTGCAGGCCTGTGGCAATGGCTTGCCATACTATCGCGTTGAAGGAAAGAATGAGCATCGGGGTAGTACACGTGTGTCATGGACACGCCTGGTCAGGGTATTTGTTTATGAGGAGGAACTGGAATTAGTAAAAGGTCATCGAGATGAAGCCAAGGTCAGTAAAATTTCACTTCAATGAAAGTTTTCTTCTCTTTTTTTTAATTAACTGATTTTAATTCCACTGTGCCTCTAGGTGAATGGAACTTTTGCAGCAACACCGTTCAGCCTCCACAATGGCTCCATTCAAGTCTATCGGTCAGGTTTTTCTGTTGTAATCAGTACAGCTTTTGGACTGGTTGTTACATATGATGCACATTCCTATGTAACTATCAGGGTACCTTATGACTACCAAAATGGCACATGCGGTCTGTGTGGTAACTTCAACTATCAACCAGAAGATGATTTTCGTACACCTTCAGGAGAAATCCTGAGCTCAGACTCGGAATTTGGAAACTCCTGGAAGGTACAGGGAGACACAGATCCCAGCTGCATGAATACCCGGTGCTCAGGTCCGGCATGTGCAGGTTGTACCACACATCAGACGAACCTTTACAGTAACTCGGACCACTGTGGAATCTTGGCAAATACAAGTGGTCCCTTTTCCAACTGCCATTCAATCCTGTCACCTCAGATGTTTATAGACAGCTGTGTCTATGATCTATGTGTGGGAAATGGATACCAACCAATTCTGTGTCAAGCAATCAGCATTTATGCTTCTCAGTGCCAGCAGCAAGGCATACAGTTAGGTCAATGGAGAAGAACAGGATTCTGTGGTAAGTAGAATATTTTTTGTGCTGTGACTAGCCATACATGCTCTGAAAAGATTTTGTTCAAGCTTAAACTCAAATTATATTGTTCTGCTACAAACCATTTCCAGAAATATCATGCCCTATGCCACACAGTCACTATGAGTTCCAAGGAACAAGCTGCCCAGCAACATGCAGTAACCCCACTTCACCTTTAAACTGCACCTTACCAAACCAGGAAGGCTGTATCTGTGATGCAGGCTATGTCCTTAGTGGTGGTGAATGTGTTCTTCAAAGTAACTGTGGCTGCACTTTTGAAGGACTTTACTATACTGAAGGTCAATCGGTGATATTGGACAATGACTGCAGTAGGCTGTGTACCTGTAGCAACATGGTAATGACCTGCCAACGTCATCAGTGTGGGTCAGAGGAGGTGTGTACCACCAGTAATGGTGTAAGGGGCTGCAGACCTGCCAGTTATGCCACCTGTTGGGTTGACCAATTTGGCTCATATCACACCTTTGATGGACTGGCTTTCAGTTATCCAGGAGCCTGTGAACTCATCCTCACCAGAGTTAATAGATCATCCACACTACCTAATTTTGCAGTAAAACTACAAAGAGTCCCCATGGGTCCTCTTGGCTTTTCTAAGATCTTGAAAATTGAGGCAGGGGATTTTCAGATCTCTATAGACATGGGGGAAGGAGGAAATACACAGGTAAGCTAATCTTTTACAAAAACAAGACAGTCCCTTAAAATCCATATGCATAATTGTCAATGCATTAAAATACTCATTATGGAACCTTATCTAGAACATCTACAGTAAATATTTACTTCATTTGGCAACCTATTTTTTCCCATTCAGGTTGATGGAGTCCTGGTTGCTCTCCCATACAGTGTTGGCAACGGTCAAATCCTTATCTACCATGGCAGTGTAAACAGTATAATTGTAGAAACATCATTCGAAGTAACTGTGAGATCTGACTGGTCACACCTAATTAGAATCACAGCACCCAACACCTACAGTGGCAATCTTGCTGGTCTGTGTGGAAATTTCAATGGAAACCAAGGGGATGAGTTTTATAGCCCAGGCGGAGTCTTGTTAAATACTGCACAAGAGTTTGGGGATAGCTGGAGAGTTGGGTCTCTTTCAGCATTCTGTGTAGGATCAGATGTCCCACCAGGACAGAACAGCAGCGATTTCACTGAGGACTGCAGCATCATGGCCTCTCCAGATGGGCCATTTTCTCAGTGCCACAGCAGCCTGGACCCTCAGATATGGATAACAGATTGCAGACACAATTTGGAACAGACACATGGTGCCAGAGAGGCCTTGTGTGAGGCTCTACGGGACTATGCTGTACTCTGCCAGCAAAATGGCATCACTGTGGGAGAATGGAGAAATATCACCAACTGTTGTGAGTACTTGAAATAATAGCTTAAAACACAACTATGGTATACTTCGATGAACTTTTATAGATACTGTTCTAAATGGCAATAAGCTGTATAGAATGTCTTTTTTCTTCAGCTTTCCCATGCCCAGCCCACAGCCACTATGAGCAATGTGGCACATCCTGCCCTGCAGCCTGTCCCAGTCTGTCTTTTCCATTCCCTTGTACCCATCACTGCCAGGAAGGGTGCCAGTGTGATGATGGGCTACTGCTCAGTGGAGATCAATGTGTTCCCCCTACGAGTTGTGGCTGTTTTCATGAAGGCCGCTACAGACAGAGTGGAGAGCAGTTCTGGTTTGGGGAACAGTGCGAATTCCATTGTGTCTGTGATGGGATGTCAGGTATTGTCCACTGTAATTCATCATCTTGTCAGCAGCAGGAAATATGCCATGCCATTGAAGGAGAATATGGCTGTCATTCTCGACCCAGTGCCACATGCTCTGCTGCAGGGGACCCCCACTACACCTCTTTTGATGGACATAGATTTGACTTCCAGGGCACATGCCTATATACACTAGCGACTGTATGTAATGATACTCTAGGACTGCCATATTTTCAAGTCATTGCACAAAATGAAGCATGGAATGGACTCTCAGTGTCAATCACTGTTGAAGTTTATGTCAATGTTTCAGGACACCTGGTGCACATTTCACGCAACATGTATGGCACTGCTAAGGTGATTAAAAAAAGAATTAAAATTCTCATTCTAAAAACTGACTGTTGCTAAAAAGTTGGAAAAAAACAGTTTGGTAAATATTGATCTGTGAAAAAGTGATTATTCAATGAGAAAAGACAATGAAAATAGATTTACAGTAGATAGTAAAGAAACATAATTCCATAAATATTACAATACTCTAAAAGGTAATGTATGATTTACCTTTCTTTCCACCAGATTGACACTATAACCAGGACTCTTCCTGCCCATCTCGACTCTGGCCGTGTGTCAGTTTACTCCACTGGATGGAACACGTTTATTATAACTGACTTTGGCCTCAGTGTGAGTTATGATGGATCTTCAGTGGTGCGCATCACAGTCCCAGGGAATTACAGTGGTGCCACATGTGGCCTCTGTGGTAACTTCAATGGTAACAGCAGCGATGATTTCCGTATGCAATCTGGAATCCTGACCTCCTCTGTTTTCGAGTTTGGAGCTGACTGGAAAGTGGGGAATGACACAACATGTAATGATGGACGTGGAGCCTCATCATGCCAAGACCCATCTATAGCACAGTCTCTGTGTGCAATCATATTGGACACTCAGGGTCCTTTGAGTTTCTGTCATGCCCACGTTGATCCACAGGCCTATTTTAATGACTGTGTCTTTGATCTTTGCCTCTCTGAGCACAGTAATGATGTACTGTGCCATTCCATTGAAACGTATGTGAGTGCCTGCCAGTCTGCCAATGTTGTGATTTATCCCTGGAGAGAAAATACAACATGTCGTAAGTGAATTAAAACAATTCACTTTTGTTCCTGAACGATGAAACCAAAATATGTGTCTACATCAGGTTAATGATACAGATATCAATATTTTCACATTAATATTATTAAGCTATAAGCCATGTAAAGTCTAATGTTACCCACACATGTTGTTTAAACAAATGCACACATGTAATGTGGGGCAAAAGTTGGATAGTGAATGGGCATACCGTTGATATGTGTGCTAATTCCTCAGGTATAAACTGTTCTACAAACAGTCACTATGAGCTGTGTGGTTCAGACTGTGGACACACATGTAACAACAGCACGGACGATGCCTGTGGGAGCGCATGCAGAGAGGGCTGTTTCTGCAATGAAGGCTTTGTAAGGAGTGGACTAAACTGTGTGCCTATAGAACAGTGTGGCTGCTCATACAATGGGTTCTACTTCCAGGTGAGTTTCTGACAGCATTTTACACTGCCTCACATCGCTCTTCACCACTTCGTACCTTTCTGCAGTGTTGCAATCTAACAACTTTACAACTGAATTAAAATGGGAATTTTACCATTTTCTATGCATGATATGTCTAGCAGAAATTGCTAATTACACTGTCTGGCCAAAAAAGTCACTGTTTGGACATAAATAAGCAAACACTTAAGAGACTTTAATTAAATAATTACTTCAGTGATTAATATGTTTCAGCTGGCAACAGTTCTTTTAACCCTAACTAACACAGTGAGTAGCTTCTTATTTTTAAACAACCATGTCAGAAGACATACCACATGGTAACAAACTCACTGTGATGTTGAATAGTGAAAGCAAAAGCATTTCCACATGCATGATGCAACAAGAACTCACAGGATTGGGACTAAACCACTGTGTGTTCATAAGAAACCCAATCATTAGTGAGACTAATCAGGAGAAAAGGCTTCAGTTTGTTCATGAGCATAAAGATTTGTCTCTGGCGCGATGGAGAAACGTCATGTGGTCTGATGAGTCCAGACTGACCCTATTCTTGAGTGATGGGCATGTCAGGGTAAGAAGGGAAGCTCATGAAGATCCACCTCATCATGCATAGTGTCCACTGTACAAGCTTCTGGGGGCAGTGTGATGATCTGGGGTTGGTTCAGTTGGTCAGGTCGAGGCTCAGCAACGTTATGGGGAAATAAAATGAAGTCAAGTCAATGTTATTTGTATAAAAAGGCAGCTTTTAACAATAGGCATTGTCACAAAGCAGCTTTAAGGGAAAAAAATAATATAAATTTTAAACATATAAATTTATCCCTGATGAGCAACCCTGAGGTGATGGTGTTGAGGAAAAACTCCCTCAGACGACACGAGGAAGAACCAGACTCAAAAGGGAATCCATCCCCATCTGGATGATAACAGATAGTGTGATTATAAATAATGTGCTTCTATAAGTGTGTCCTATAGGGTCACAAAGTACAACTGTGTAACCAGGAAATTCATTACAGTTTAACAGGAAGTCTGTTTTGTTGAAGTTATAAACTG
>JAOBAM010000015.1:760688-771912 GCA_025212355.1 Notarius kessleri
CCAAAGAGGAGATACATGGATGTGGTGAGAGAGGACATGAAAGTGGCAGGTGTGGTAGAGAAGGATGCAGAAGACAGAGGGCAATGGAGATGAAAGATCTGTTGTGGCGACCCCTAATCGGGAGCAGCCAGAAGAAGAAGAAGAAGAAGAGGAAGGGGTGTCTGGGTCTGTTTGTCTGATGTCTAATATTTTAAATAACAGTCATGCCAATTAAGCTATCTTGGATTGAATTAAATACACAGAGAGACAGAAAGAGATGGTTCATTCTCTCTCAGTTTAATTTGTTAATTATTTCAACTATTAATCATCAACTATAATGTGTGGTTTTGTTTTGTTTGTTTGTTTTTCCCCCCCAGAGCCTGGTGGTCCCTCATTCACTATTGGAAAGGCAATCTGGCTGCTGTGGGGTTTGGTGTTTAATAACTCAGTTCCTGTGCAGAACCCCAGAGGAACTACCAGTAAGATCATGGTGTCCGTGTGGGCTTTCTTTGCTGTGATCTTCCTGGCCAGCTACACTGCCAACCTCGCAGCTTTCATGATCCAGGAGGAGTACGTTGACCAGGTCTCAGGCCTCAGTGACAAAAAGGTACACAATCATAACAAGAGCTGTAATAATTCTAATAAATGAGTTGCTGGTGCTTCTGATCATATGTGTTGTGTAATATTATCCCTATATCCCTGTAGAATTCAGGCAATAAACAAAACCAACCATTTTGTATTACTTTAATATCTCTGTCTTTTACTTTTTCTCCCGGTTCTCTTTCAGTTTCAGAGACCTAATGACTTCTCTCCTCCATTCCGGTTTGGGACTGTGCCCAATGGCAGCACAGAGCGGAATATCCGTAATAACTATAAAGAGATGCACTCGTACATGGTGAAATTCCACCAGCGCAATGTGGATGAAGCTCTGCAGAGCCTGAAAGCCGGGTCAGAACTAGACTCCACCATCACGCTCTCCATGTCTTACATAAATCTATATATAGAGAGCAGTAAGATACATTTACTTGCTAATATTAATGCTAGCTTAATCAACCTGATAAATGCACCATGGGGAAGCCATGGCCTAATTGTTAGAAAAGCAGCTTTGGGACCAAAAGGCCACTGGTTCAATTCCCTTGACCAGCAGGAATGGCTGAAGTGCCCTTGAGCAAGGCACAGAACCCCTCACTGCTCCCCAGGCTGATCTGGGTATGCTGTACATTGCTCTGGATAAGAGCATCTGCTAAATGTCTGTAATGTAATGTAATGCATCAAATGACAGGTAGCTAACACTAACTAAGCTAAGTTATAGCTAAGGCTATAACTGCTTAGCAAGCTACCTAGGGCTGTATTCAGAGACAAAACTTAGGTCAATATTTATGCAGAGAAACCTCCTCATATTCAGAGTCTGGATACGTACCTGCTTCAACCAATTTTCATCTCATTAACATCACCAGTTCATGCCTCCAAGGTTGTTGGATATTTTTTGACTTGTTGAATTAATAAAATAATGTTAGTTTTTATGTTAATTAGATGCACTATGCTGTAAAGAAAACATGCATAGGGTTTGAAGGATAATCTGACCTAATGCTCACCTGCTACACTTACAGAGGAACTTTAACTTCATCCATAAGTGATGTCTCTGATTTAGACGTGTCTCCTCCAATGTCCTCCATGTGAAATAAACTTTTTTGCTTTGCAGGGACAATAATATTATTCATCACAAGTCTGATGCAACGTTGCACTTTGCTTGACTGATATTGTGCAAAAAATAAAAGCGCTGTTTTCAAGATCAGGAAACAAATTCTGCTCCACATGCGTACCTCTTCTGTAACGTCTGAATATCACTCAAGACTTGTGTGTGAGGTCTGAATATGTGTATAATTTCTGTATTAAACCCTCACTGTGTGTGTTTAACTCAGTCATGAATACGGCATTGTCTAGCTACAGTATTTAACGCTAACTCATGTAAATATTTTGGCAAGGCACTAAACTTTACATTTGCTTCGAGCTAGTTTCGTAGTGCCAGCTAAGCTAATTCCACTCTCAAGCTATTTTAATGCTAACTAAGTGTACCTCATTAACAGCAGCTACCGAAACAAGCACAAATTGAGACAGCTAGCTACGACGTAGCCCATATGTCTTTTATATGAACTATGTAAACATAGCCGGTCTGCATATTCTGTATATAACAACATAAATGTCAGTACAGCCACTTCATCATAGTCTCTCTCACACACACACCTCTCCTCAGCAAGTCCAGCGATCGACTGAGGAGAATGGCATGGAGCGACAGGAAGTGACATCACCGATAGGTCAAAGGTCACACAATAAAAACAAAGTTAACAAAATAAAGGCTCCCCATAAAAAAATATACAGAAACAAGTATATACATTAAAATCAACAACAAAATGTGAACAAAAGAGGGAAATGGATTTTTGGTGGAAAAAAAATGTATTGAATACATCAGTTACATAAAGACACAGTGAGAGTGGAAATGAGAGAGAACCACCAGGAACATCAACATTTACCGGTTGGAAAACCAATTTCGTACGACTAAAATTACACATACATTTAGCATCAACTTCTCCCACAGCTAATATAATATAAATCAGGATAAATCTGAGCTCTCAGAGAAGTAACGGGTGTGTAACCGTGTGTGTGAATTGCAGGAAGCTGGATGCTTTTATCTACGACGCTGCTGTGCTAAACTACATGGCGGGTCGTGATGAAGGCTGTAAGCTGGTGACAATCGGCTCCGGGAAAGTGTTCGCTTCAACCGGATATGGCATCGCGATCCAGAAGGACTCGGGCTGGAAGAGACACGTGGACCTGGCCATCTTACAGCTGTTTGGAGACGGCAAGCACACACACACACACACACACACACACACACAAGCTAAAACCATAGAGAGATTTAAATCAACATATATTGATTGATTGTGTTCCTCCTTGTGTGTGTGTGTGTGTGTGTAGGAGAGATGGAAGAACTTGAGGCACTCTGGCTCACAGGAATCTGTCACCACGAGAAGAATGAGGTGATGAGCAGTCAGTTGGATGTGGATAACATGGCGGGTGTGTTCTACATGCTGGGTGCGGCCATGGCCCTGTCGCTCCTCACCTTCATCGCCGAACACGTCTTTTACTCACACCTACGTTTCTGCTGCATGGGAGTGTGTTCCGGAAAACCTGGCCTCACCTTCACCATCAGCAGGGTGAGACGCATGCACACACACACACACGCACACACACGCAATCAGCAATTGTTGCAAACCAGAATACAGTTTCATCCAAACCTTCAGTTCTTAACAACTTTTGTGAATCATCAACAGAGAGACAGAGAGAGAGAGAGAGAGAGAGAGAGATCGATCATATTACATTAGATTGCTTTGAGTTTTAGTAGAAGAGTCAGGTGTGTGTGTGTGTTTACATTGTGTTTTGATGAGATTAATATAAAGAGCCCTCAGGGAATCTTCTCTGAGGTTGTGTAGTGTGGTAATGAGATAAAGCCCATAGTTATGTGGTCAAAACACATCAGTAATGGGTTTATTTTGTGTGTGCGTGCGTGTGCGCGCGCGCGCGTGTGTTGTTTTCTGATCCAAATCCATTAGCATTTACACGTCCACATGCTCACATAACACACAGGAAGCTCAAATAAAATCAGCTTCACTCATTAACACATGGATTCATGATCCATACATCATGATCTGCTGCATCATATATAAGGAAAAAAAAAAACCTATGTTTAGCTGCTTAGCATGGAAAGACATGCTAACATGTGCTAACAGCTAAACTGCTATGGACCAGAATTATGTTTAAAATCACTATGTAGCCCCAAACACGAAGCTGTGACAGGTGACATATGAACATTTATTCAGCTGTTTCTTACATTTGCTCCCATATACTCTACATAATCGTACAAACACACAGAAATGCAGTGATGAACATTTGCGTGTCACATGTTTCCTGTTAGTAAGCTTACTGTTTATTTATTATGGGTGCTAACGTGTTTCCTGTGTATTTTTGAGAAAATCGCACTTACAGTCACACATTTATGACCCTGTTATCACTGTACCTTCTCTCAGTCCCTCTGCAAAGATCCGGCTCTTTCCTAAGGACAAGAATGCATGGCAATTCATCACTAGTTTACACTTTTACTGGAATGGTGGCCATTTTGGCTCCGTCCCAAATACTAGAACTCCTCTCTTGCTAGTGCAAAAATCAGTGGCCTTTTTGGATCTTTTCTGAATGCTCCTGATGAAGAGTTAGTTTATTTACTAGAATTTCAGCCATTTTGGTGCTGTTCCTACTCTCACTCTCTCACTCCCTCTCTCTCTCTCCTGCAGGAAGTGTACAGTTGCATCCACGGTGTTGAGATTGAAAACAAGAGTTCGGCGCTGAATTCCCCGTCAACCACCATCAACAACACACACTCCAACATCCTGCGTCTGCTGCGCACAGCTAAAAACATGGCATCATTGTCAGGGGTCAACGGCTCCCCTCACAGCGCACTCGACTACCTACGCCGTGACTCGTCCGTCTATGACATCAGCGAGCAACGACGTCACTCGGAGTGCCGGGTGCCATACCTGTCTGAGAACAATGACAATAATGCTTTTAGTGACTACATCGATCAAGTCGAGCGCACCTTTGGTAACCTGCACCACAACGAGAGTGACCTATACCTGCACCGACGCTCGGGCTCTGTCCCTGGCCCCGCCCCCAGCCTGGGTTCTGGCAGTTCACTAGATGGTGCCATTTTTGACTGCTCCGCCCTCACACACAGGAACATGAGTAACTTTGACCTGCTGCAGGGGCATGCCCCACTTGGACTGCCAGAGCCATACAGGAAGTTCTCCTTTAAAGGTGGGACTTCGGGCTACATCCCTGCCTATGATCGCTATGGCGATGGAGACAACATGTCTGACATTTCCACTCACACCATAACCTATGGAAACCTGGAGAGTGACAGCAGAAAGAGAAAGCAGCATGGCGAAAGTCTGAAGAAGCGGCCTGCTTCGGCCAAATCACGCCGAGAACTGGATCATGCCCACCTCGGTTACCGACGGAGACCACACCATGGGCATCACCGTCACCATGGACACCGCTCTGTGTCTCCACCTCTCTCAGAACACAAAATGAGAGGAGGAGGTGGATCTTTGTCTTTCCTGTACCAGGACAAAGAAAGTCTTCGCGACTTTTATCTGGACCAGTTCCGTCCCAAAGAGGGCGTGCCCCAATGGGAGCATGTGGATTTGACTGATGGGCCAAGTGGGAGTGGGGCTGGAGGTGGGGCTAATTGTACTAGCCTGGTGCCTGTAGATGACTTCCTGAAAAGTAAACCATCAAAGGTGGAGTCAAAAGTGGGAGGAGGGGAATGGGAGTGTCGAAATTGCCATGCTAGCAGTGCAGGAAGTAAACGAATGGCACAGCACACAGGGGGTGGGGCTTATGGAGCTGGTGGAAGCAATAGCTGTCTGGCATCAGGAGTTGGGGGTGGGGCCAGCCGTCCCACTTCAGCCACTTGCATGCGTTGCGAGGCTTGTAAGCGTTCAGGCAACTTGTACAACATCAGCGAGGATAGCAATCATGTAATGGAGCAGATAAGTGGGCGGGGTCAAACACCATCACAGCGGCGACGAGCGTTTAGCGCGAGACCTTTACGCAGGCAGCATTCTTATGATGCCTTCATGGACCTGCACAGGGATGACCAAGGGCTAAGTTTGCAGGCAGGGGGAGGGGCTATGGACGATGTAGGTGGGACTTTTCTGCCTCCTCGCAGTGTGAGTTTGAAGGAGAAGGATCGCTGTATGGAGGGCTCATTCTCCCATTTATTTGATACCCAGCAGTTTTATAGCCCCACCCACCACTCCCTGAGTGCATTCCGAGGGGAAAGAGACCCTTACTTCCTGTCAAAATCGCTCTATCCTGATCACACCAATCACAATCCATTTGTGCCGACATTCGGAGACGATCAGTGCTTGCTGCACGGCGCTAAAACGTACTATACAAAAAAACAGCAGCATTCAGATCCAAGAAATCCAGGAAACCCTTCTGGGATTTCGTCATTCCTTCCCTCATCTCGATTCACCAATCAGCACTCAGTTCTTGGGCCGCCACGCCCTTTTAACGGCACCAATGGCCATGTGTACGAAAAACTCTCCAGCATCGAGTCAGATGTGTAGACGCACAACAGGACATGATGGATAGAACAATAAACAAGGGGAAGAGGATGAACAAGAGGGCTTTGACCAAAAGGGCTGAATGGGGGTGGAGCTGTGGGTGGGGTTAACTGCACCAGCCTGGTGCCTGTGCACAGTGCTGTGTTCTCACGCTGAAGGAAGTGAAGATCATGCTGCCGAAGAGTGATTAGACGAGCGGCCATCTGGAGACGTATGAGCGACAGAACAAAAGGGAGTGAGAGAGAGAGAGAGAGAGAGAGAGAGGAGAGATGATGGATAAAATCATTGCTCACTTTCTCTCTGTCCTGTCCTCTCTCTCTACTTCCTTTGGGTCGATGGCGAATGAGTTGTACGAAACGCTAACAGGGTAATAAACAATAACAACCACAATAATGCTACCAATAACATTGTGATTAGCCAGGCTGGTACGGATGTCGCTAATGCTAATGATGTGTACAAGTCTATTGATTGATTGATTGATTTGTTTGTTTGTTTATCTATCGATTTATTTATTTATTCTGGTTACATTAGCTCATTTCAGCTATTTTACCATTCTGATATTTATAGTCGAGGGACAAGAGTTCCCATGAACAGACAGACACACACACACACACACACACAATGAGGGGCAGGAAACGAGGAAGAAATAACAAATGATGGATGTTGGGAAGTGGAGACACCTGTCTCTATTGTAAATACCACTTTCTACACACACACACACACACACACACACACACAACTTGATAATAGGCATGAGCCAATAATCGAGTACGAAGCGCATCGTGCCATTTCATTTTGCTCCACTTTAAAATCTTGTATATTTTGAATGCTGTTGTGTTCCGTTGTGGAGTAGGCTGCCTAAGTAGGGTGCATTCTCAGGCAGTCAGATCAAGTCTGTCTCCTTAGCAAGGAAGTCAGCAAAAAGCACTTGAAAGTGTTCTCAGCGAATCTTGCAATCCAATATTTGAGTTTGTGGACATGAACGATGCTGAAGGTTTGAGAAACACAGTGGAGGAAAAAAAGGGACTTTGATGAAAGTAAGTAATTTTTCAAACCTCATAATAATAATAATAATAATATCGTAAATCATGATAAACGCTGAACACTTATCATGATGCGGTAATTTTAATATCGGCACATGCCGCCCTGATGTACAGGACAGACCTTTAGTACACTTTTTACAAAACTGAACAAGGTATTTAAAAAAAAAATCTCCAAAAACATACATATGCAAACTCGTAGTTAAGACAGAACTATTCCTCATGATAAGTGATAATAATAACAATAATAATAAAGCATCATAGATTATTTGCTTTTAGATTTGCTTATGGCCTGAGTAGAGTTAAGAGACATCCTGATTTAGGACGCTGCAGCTTTAAGAGCTGGCTTTTCTTAAATGTGTTGTGTTTAGGGCACTTTAATAAGTTTCCCTTAAATTGTGTTTGACGTGTTTGAATAGGACACACTCTACACACACTTCTCACATGTGTTCTCTCTCTCTCTCTCTCTCTCTCTCTCTCTCTCTCTCTCTCTCTGTTGCTGCTTTTCTTCAGTTCAATATAGCACCATTTAGGCTGTGTCCCAAATGCTAGTGTTTGATTCAGTTCATAACAAATACTGAAACTAAAAAGGAGAAAGTATCATTATGTTTACTGTTGCTAATTGCTTGCTAACTAATGAGCTAATTATTAGTTAGCGTATGAGCATCAGCATATTCACCTAAAGCCTGACAGAACATACAGATGTTCTTCACACCTGTAAAATCTCAAACATTGCTTTTAAGTACTGTAACTTTACACTCTACAGAAATTCTACAAAAAAGTATTATATGTCATGGTTTCATGGAATGGACGAGGGAATCTAGGGAGAGTAGGAAAAGTAAGTGGATGAGGCAAAAAGGGTGAAAGAGTTAGGAAAACCAACACATTGGTGGAGTAGGAAAACTAGGATGATGATGATGAATCCAGGGGACGAGAACAACCAAGAAACAAAAGCACAAAAAGCTAAGAGCAGTGCCTTGCATATTCATTCACCCACTGACCTGGTAAAGCGGGGATTAGCCAGAGAAGCAAAGCCATCTGTAATGCGCAACATGATGCTACCACCACCATGCTTCACAGGGTGTTCCCAGGGTGATGAGCAGTGTGGATGACCAGAGAACTTTTTCCACATGTTTACTGAGTCCCCAACTTGCTTTGTTTTATTTATTTAAAAAAACTGTACCATGGGCTGTTTTGTGAACATTCATGATTTAATATATGTCCATTTCTAGGCTTCAATACCAAAATGTGGAAAAGTTCAAGAAGGGTGAATAATTATGCAAACCACAGGATTAGTGAAACAAAGGGAATTAAAGACAAGATCTAATAAAATATTTGTGTAAGATCATGTAGATGGGATGGTGTACACAAGACATGGCATTAACACGAAGCTCTTGCTAATTAACTGTTACGTGCTTTTTACACAGGCAGTGGGAACAGGCTCCGCCCACATTCCTTCGTGTTTACACGCTCCATCTCTATTGGTGGCAAACCAGAGGTTAAACACAAAACTGCACATGCAAAAATCAGCGATCAGAAGCTTGTCGTTAACTTGCGTTATTCTCCTCTCGCTCCTCGTTTCTCTTTAAATGCTCAATGATTCGGCGGTGATCCAACTATCCGTTCCAGAAAACTGATTCACTCCAAGTGATGTCATTCAGGGAATGAATTGACTCTTTTAGATGAATTTTAAATTATAAAAACAAACAACGATCTGCATCTCAGCCCAACTGGATGAGGGTAATAACTTCTTCTTTAGTCCAGTTCTCACTGCGATTGGTTTGGGAATTGCTCGGCTCCATCGTTTACAGGTGGAGAAGTTTGACAAGGAAAATCACTCGAGAAGAATCAACCATTGAATTTATCACGAAGCGGTCTTGTTTGGATGATAAATGACCTGGATGAACACTACGCGCACATGTAAGCCCCTCCTACTTACCATCGATTGTGTTCAGATGGTAAGCGGGAACAAGTTTCACCACCTTGAAAAAGGGAGCACGTTGCGCCCACCGACCGGTGTCAACTTATTCTGGAACAAATCGTGTTTAGACGGGCAGTTGTGCCGGGGCAACTTGTTCCGGCGTAAAAGCAGCTTTAGTGAGATTAGCGCACTACATAAGTCAACACACTTGTGACTGAGGACAGAGACATGAAACACATGTGACCTCCAGTTCTGAGTTCCACATAATGGAGCTTTAATGTTCTACTTTATTTCACACTCATCTGAATGGTACATTTGTAAAGTGACACTAATACGCAGTGCATTATGGGTAACTCTCTCGCTCGTTCGCTCGCTCGCTCGCTCGCTCGCACTGTATGAAACTATCATAAAGACATCATTTTATAACCAAGCGTGTGTGTTCTTGTGTTTGGGAAAGAGCATTAAAAAGGCAAACATTCTCCAGACAGCACTAACTACACGTGAATTCTTGATCCAAGACAAAATGGCTGACGATCTAGTAAGCACACTAACTAGTGATTAATTCTAGCATTTGGGACAGAGCCCTAGGAACTTTGGCTTTACTTGAACTTATTTCTCACGCTAATGTACTGTATAAACCAAGGCCTAGCACACCAGGAATGTTACATACACACACACACACACGAACACGCGCGCGCGTGCATACACACACGCGTACACACACACACACACAGCAGATGTGTGTGTGTGTACATGTGGTGCAGTGATGTTGCTAATTTCACTGTGTTTTTGCCTCCATGTTTAGCGATTCACTGTTCACTCTGGATAAACTAATTAACACTAACAACTATCTGTGCTTTTTATGATAAAATATTACACTTTATTGCTCATATGTTTCTTTTACATCTTTAATCTTTAATACTGATATGTATCAATATTAATCAACGCTTACAAGTAAACTCTTTAAATGTGCGTGCTAAATTAGCACGTTTGACCATTGTACATATGAACTGTATTCTGGTTTGCAATAATTGCTGATTTTGTGTGTGTGTGTGTGTGTGTGTGTGTGTGTGTGTGTGTGTGTTTCTACAGTTATCCAAGCTAACTTAAAAACCCAAACACTTGTCTCAACAGAAGTGATTCACTAAACTGATTCATAAAACTATGACTCACTTTAAAGAAGAAATGTTCAGAGCAAATGATTCAGTTCAGTGAACCACTTTAACAAACGAATCATCCTTATAAACTGCTTAATTCAATCAGTTATAATGAAATTAATGTAATTTATTAAGCTGATTCATTAAGCAGATTCACGAAACTAATTTGGTAACTGATTGTTTAAATGAATGAATTAAGAAGAAGAATCAATTTAAATAATCAATTTAATGCACTGGTTTAATGAATAATTTGAGTTATTTATGCGCTTGATTTTGGCGTGTTATCTGTATGTTTATAGTTTATAAAATGGCTTTTAGGCAGAGCAGTAAGTTTGCATTTTCTCCTGATAACTCTTCTCATTTTAGCTTATTTTAAATTCATGTATTTAATAGATATAAGCTTAGATTTTACAGTAGTAAAGATATGTTGACATATGAGATAAGCTTTCCTGATCCTGTCTTTAAATTACAGTTGAACGCTCTTTTTATTCCCACTTAAGGAAAATTTGTGTAAATATTTAGGTTCAACTGTTTACATTTCTTTTCTATGATCTTTTTTGTAGTCACCTTGATTGTCCATTTCATTATAATGCTACTGCGCCATAGTAACGGGAACATTACAAGGCGTGTGTGTGTGTGTTTACACATCACTGTAAGAATCTTTTACACATTGGCCTTTACTTTCGAATATTACCAAAACTTTTGAACATTGTACAGAATCTGTATATAATGATGATGATATACGATGATTCCTTCTTTGTGCTTTTGTATGGGAATAACGGCGTAAATATGGATGATGTACTGAAGTTGATGCATCAGGAGGTAAAGCGCTTTACTCTGATTGGTCAGGATCAATAAAATTGGAACAAAGTGTGAATATTAATACATTATTAATAAAAACATGAAGTTTCATCACTGTGGGATTTTCTTTTGTGCTCTGTCTCT
>JAOBAM010000015.1:821319-833046 GCA_025212355.1 Notarius kessleri
TGGGTTCCACTCCTGCAGCCAAGAACAGGGATCTTAGAATCAACAACAAGTTCCTATTAAAGTGGCCGGTGAGTGTACATGCTATGTTATACAGTTTACGGCTGACAATTTCAGCCCACCACCGAACTGTTGTACAGCAAAATCAGGCCAAAAAACGTACCTTGTAAAGCTGTATTTTGGAAACAACCGTTTAAAAAGGAAAGTTGTATAAAATGTAAATATAAAAAGAATGCGATGATTTGTAAACCTTGGGAACCTTGTATTTTAATTGAAAATAGGACAAAGACAACACATCAAATGTTGAAACTGAGAAACTTGTTGAAATCAAGTTTAAAATGAGCATAAGGTTTTTAACAGGTGATATGTTGCCTTTGTACTGTTTTAATGAAATATAGGGTTTCCATGATTTGCAAGTCATTGCGTTCTGTTTTTATTCATAATTTACCCAGAGTCCCGATGTTTTTTAGAGACAGGGTTGTTTTTACAACTCTCTCTCCACTCATGCATTAGGATAGACATGTTAATCATCTAAAATCTTTGTTGTCATTTGTCTGCTCTCGTTTGCCCAGTGTGTGATCTCACATCCAGCACCGGTGTCACTGAAAATGATGGGATGGCTGAAATAATGGTAGTGAATTACACAAACGGCAAGTTGATTACTAAGAAACCTGCATAACAGTGTATATACAGACTATAACATGCTGTATTACTCTGTCAGTAACTTTTTAAAATCATGAATTCATTCATTTTCTATGCTGCTTATCCAGTGTGGGTCATGGGTGGGCTGGAGCCAATCTCAGCTGACATTATTAGGTGAAAGGTAGGGTACACCTTGGACAGATTAGGGCTGATACAGAGACTGACAGCCATTCACACTCACAGGCTATTTAGATTAGCCAGTTGACCCAATCAGCATATCTTTGGACTGTGGGAGGAAACCAGAACTCCCGGAGGAAACCCACACAGACACGGGGAGAGAACATGCAAACTCCACACAGAGAGACCCCAGTCGGCTGGCAGGTTGGAACCCAGAACCTTCTTGCTGTGAGGTGACGGTGCTAACCACTGCACCACCATGCCACCCTTCTGATTTAATCATTTGGGGATAATGAATGCTTCTATTGCTACTAATAATAATTACAGTTTTATCAATTAATATTTCTCCATGCAAGATTTCCATCATTCCATCATTATTTATTAATATATGTAAAAAAAAATAGTGGCCTCCAGAGAAAGTGGTAGTAATATAAATGAAATATTTGATGTCACAACAATTAGAAAACTGAGAAAAGCTTTAGTGTAGCGAAGACTGAATCTCAGTGGAAAAGCTCAGTTATTGTCATTCTGCTGCAGAATTTCTGTAGCTGCAAGGCAGCGGCCATAAAGTAATCTGCGTTGTATAAGAGACAATGGACACGTGTCACAGGGCAGGTTCATGACTAATGACCCCATTAAAACACCAAAGCTGCTCATTAGGGCCTGTGCTAATTAAATACCCATTCTGTCTCTCTCTCTCTCTCTGTCTCTCACACACACACAGTTTTTCATGTTTTTGTGCATGTTGCTACTGAGGTCATACTTAGTATTAATATCCGAATGGGTATTAATTCTCCAAACGTGCTTACTTAACTCCTGTTTATACTGCACCACTCGACAAAACAAAATAACTGCACTGAAATCAGTCACGCCACACCAACCACCACCGAATAATGGGGGCATGTGAAGCATATAAATATTTAAATAATATTGGCTGGCTTTCAGTGGTATATCAGATATATCAGAGCCAAAGATGAGTAGCTGAATGGAATATATCTGATAGACCACGAGAAAAAGCCAGCCAATATTATTATTATTATTATACATACACACTCTCTTCATATTAGCATTCTTGAAGGCCAACGCTAGCTTGCCCGCGACTCGGTGCTGTTAGTGCGGCAGTGAATTCACCTTCCCGCCGGTGTAGCATTCATCACTAGTGTTAGCGAAGGCCAATGCTAGTGCAGTCAAGCCAGGGTTACCAAGAGTTGCTTTTTTATTACTTCTGACCCATTAATTACTAAAATTGATTATTTGTTCAGGTTAAATGCAGCACATTTGTGTACATTTAATGTACAATTAATAGTACATTAAATAATAAATTCTCACTGCAGTAAAGGAACATTACTAATTTTCTCTGTTTTGCTTTTTTTTTCAGATATCTTGCTTATAAAATCAAACGATGGGAATAAAATGGACATAAGGACTTTGCCAAACCAAAGTTTGGAGCATGTGATAGAAAAAGCGGGCTGAGAATAATGACCAGAACTCCACCGGACTACATACTGAAAAAACTCTAAGTCAAAAACAGTTTTAAAGGGAAAACGTCAAATATTTGTGCAAAGATGACCACCAGGGACCAGTGACTTTCTTATTGTTCCCATGAAGCAGAGGAGATGAACAGTGATGAGCAGAAGAGAAGTGCATACATAAAGTATTAATTCTAAAATAAGAATTAAGAGCGTAAGTGGACTCTCGCACCGTTGTGATGAGGAGTTTTGCTGATTGTTGTATTTTGCTACATGAACTGCATCTTTAGCTATGCTGAGATAAAAATGCCGAAAATCACCCACGATTGACTTCTTCAGCACGATGAAGAAAAATTAAAACTGCACTTTTGATTACACTTTTTTTCTGCACTTAGCCCATTTCTTGGCTAGGAAATCTTTGCTATTCATGTCGTGTCTGTTTTTTTGCACAAGGACGCATCTAGTACCAACCTGGTATGACTACAATTTGGAAATGATGACACCGGTTCATCTGAATGGATGTGACTGCTGCTAAGTTCATCACCATCACATCCTTTGATTTTTACATCAAAAGTTTTCTTTTGCCCCCTTTTCTGTTCGAATTCTATCTGTTGCTGCTACAGTTGTGATTATTTCATCCATTAGCTACAACCTGCTGTGCAACGTTGAACATTTTTTTTACACAATTTCAGCATTCCTTTGTTTTAGCTTTTCTTTTTTAATGGTCTTAAGCAATTGCTTACCAAAACACTAAAAACACACACACACAAAAAATGCAGAACTTTTCCAATAGTCCTGCCACTCTGCCTCCAGGATTTCCCAGCAGAGGTGGAAACTTGGTTGGTTCCCCATATCCACCCCACATATCAGATCCTCAGATATCTCCAAGGACTATTGAAGATTATGCTGCCATGCAGCAATCGCAATCTATCCTTCAAAGTCATGGGCAGCACCCACACCTACGTGGGCAGCAGCACCCTGGACAAGCGTCCCACATCCATGGCTATGGATCCAGGCGAGGTGCTGCAGAGATACCACAGGTTGCTGGAAGCAGTAGCACCTCATACCGAAAGGAAAGTATGGACTATTATTTTTCAGTGAGTGGCCGAGACAGGAACAGAAGAGGAGGAGGGGGTTTTGGAGCAGGCTTTGGGTACTCGAACATGGAATACCAGTACAGACATGTTTCTGGGTCTGGGCCATCCTCGGGCATGATGTCCCCTTACCCCATGGACTACAGTACTGGTGCTGCTACTGGTAGTAGTAGTGGTAATAGTAATAGCAGTGGGAGTGGTTCATTTTCGCCCACACAGCAGTTTAGTATGGCCCAGAATGCATCGATGCAGCCAGTTACAGGTGCTGAAATGCACCAGCGTCAACATAGCCAAAAATACCCGTCACATCAGGGGTTACATCAAGGTCATCGGGCCTATTCTCTGGCTGGACACAGAATACCGTCTCACTTTGGGCACTACCCTCCTCTTAATGTGCCCACAGCATCAGTTGGAATGTACAACTCTCCGCCACAAAGGTATGAGATGAGCAGTGGAAACGTGGACTCCAAAATCAATTCACCCACTCACTCCAAACCAAACACCACTCCAGGTTCTGCAGCTTCAAACAACTCTGGGCACCAAGAGAATACAGGACAGAGCTACCCCACTCCCAACCATCCACCTTATTCACCTCAGTCTCATCCTGTTCCTAAACATGTCTCTCGTCGCACTCTACAGCATAATCTTGGAGCAGCCTATGATGCCCCATTGAAGATGCAACATGCACCTCCTGGCCTCACACACCCTAAAAACCATCAGTCTTCTGTGTCTTTAAGTCCTGCTGCACCACATCATGCCTCTCAGGACATTTCCAAATCTCCCATGCAGTCCCAAAACCAACAGACTCAAATTAATCAAAACTTCAGCCCAATTTCTAATCCATCTCCTGTTCCATCTGCAGTCCACTCTCCAAGCTGCAGCTCCTCCTCCTCCCCACTGACGGGTGTTTCAGAAGGGCTGGGCAGTTCTGCATCATTGCACTCCTCACTTTTAAATCCGCGCAGCAGTCACAGCCATATTAGGGCCCAACATACCATGCCACAGCTTAGCCCAACTCCTAGTTCTAATAGCAGTATTAGTAGCTGTGGTAGTGTAATGAGCTCTGCTGTTAATCAGAATCGAGTAGGAGTGGGTCTACGGGGTGGACAACGGGAAGAAACCTCATCATCCCTGTACACACAGGATAAGCTCTCGCAAGACCCTGGACTGAATAGTCTCAATGCCCTCACATCCCAAGTGGCTAATTTGCCCAACACAGTACAGCATACAATGCTAACAGATACTGTGCTCTCTCAGAAGAAAAGAAGAGATACTACACATCAGCCTCACTTACAGCAGACAGTTAGCAATCAGCAGAAACATAGAAATGCTAGTGCTGCTGGTCGAAGCACAGTAAATGAAGAAAGTGGAGATGTTTTGGCATCTGAGCCAGAGGAGGCAAGTAAGAATCACAGTGACCATTCAGAACATGAAAAAGTGAGGCAACCAGATGGATTTAACATCGAATCTAAACCTGCCAACTACTACTCAGCAACTTCGAATCAGACACAAACTCAGACAGGACAAAGTCGTCTTGGTCGGCATCTACAAATGGATGAAAGAGTCACAGAGGGGTCAGTCAAACAATCATTTAGTCAGGGTGCAAAACCTTTTTCACAGATTAAGGCCCCAGATGCCCAAACTCAGTCATCCTCGTCTCCACCCTGTGTTCCTCCAGAACCAAGCCCAAATGCGTCTTCTTGTGCACCTGCTCCCTCAGCCTCATCATCCGCTACATCCTCTCCTACTCATTCTGTACAATCAAATTGTGTAATTGAACCTGATCTTGGTCACAGTGATGACAAAACTGGACTGAAGGAGAAAAAGACTTCAGATATGAAAGATGAAAAAAACACAGTTAAACATGAAGAGACCTCTCATCAAGAGCTGGATAATGGAAAAAATACTCAGACCTTGGCCACTGTAAAGGTGGAACAAACATGTCCAGCTGAACAAAATGAGAATGAGAAGGATGACAAGAAAAACAACACACAACATTTTCTCAGTAGAACTTTAAACACTTCAGAACAGTCCAATGCTGGAGTTGGTGTTATTGTTTCTGCACGTTCTGAACAAAGTCCTGAGGGACTTAAGCAAACAGAGGTTACATCTCACCATAGCACTTCATCAGACATGGGCAAGCTCAGCTATCCGGAGGAGAAACATTCCATAAACGTGTTTAGGGATTCTGGGAATCACAATGGAGAAGGGGAAATTGGCATGGAAACATTCACAGCACATTATGATGTTTCCCCTAAAACTGAGTTTGGGCAAAATGTGTCCTCAAATCACTGTCATTCTGGTTCTTACAAATATTGCAATCCTGAAATGCCATACAATGCTTGCATGGGTGCAAAGATCAAGGTGCGAGCTGGACCAGGGAGTGGAATAGGTGCAAACAGATACCAAGACTACAATCAGCCGCAGTCTAACTTTGGTTATTTGTCTAGAAAAGATGTTGGTGTTCTAGGAGTAATGGGAAAAAGTGTTGTAGGATCAAGAGGTCAGGATAGTAATTCGCACTTGCAGCAACCGTATCCCAGTCTTTTACAAGAAGTCCTCCAAGGCTATCATTTAGATCGGCGCTATTGCCGTCCTGAACAAACATCTGGTAGTCATCATCAACCTCCAAATGTGTCCCAGCATCATTACCATACTAGACTCCCCTACCGTATGACTGAGAACATGAGGTCTCATGAAATGGACCAATCAACAATGGGTAGTGCCAGTATTCATCAACAAATGGCTACAGGAAAGCATCACTCTCAAAATCAGGGACCAGACCATGAGATGGGCCTTGGTCTTCTTCATCCCTCTTGGGATTCTGAAGCACAAAGGCCTAAGGGGGGTCAAGGAATCTCATCAGATAAGGGTACGATTACTATGTCTCCCAGCCATTCCACCCATATACAGCAGTCCTCGGATCCTTCAACAGTAACTCCTCCTAAGCACATTAACTTGGCAGACTATTCCTTGCCCCACAGAAAAACCCCAAGCCTGGCTACTCCTTCTGCTGTCCAGCAGTTGCTTTTACAAGAATCTGACCAAGAATTATCTCATAATGCAGAATCGATAAATCAGACCCAATCTCAGATGTCCTTATCTTCAGAAAGGCGCTCAGTAATCTGTGATGTATCTCCATCACGGCGGACCACTTCAGAGAAAGAAAGAAGTCACTGTGGGATGTCTGGTTCTTCTGTCATTCAGCACCCCCAGTCATCCTCTGTATTGAGTGAGCAAGGGTGCACTAAGGAGGATGTAAAAGATAAAGAGCATGAATTGGAAAAGGCTTCTAAGATAAACCCCAAAGAACTTGGAAAACAACTTGGAGATGGACACAGTGTGATTTCACCCAAGGAAGAGCCTAGTAAGTCTTTGCATGCACCTATGGAAGTTAATTCTGACTTACATAGACAGAGTGGTGGAAAAGGGGTTATCGATTCCTCCAGCAATGCCTTATATCACTCTAAAATTTCCTCTAATGCCCTTTCGTCATCGCCCAGATGCAAACCTTATTCCCAGGCTATTGATGGATCCTCTGCAGGTTTTTCTGCTTATGGTTTTAGTGATACAACTGATGGACCCAAAATGAATGCTCATCATCCCTCTCACAATTCATTCCATTCATTATCATCTCCAAGTCACATCCCACCCCCAGTTAACAAATTACAAGCATATTCTCACCATGTCCCTCTTCAGCACACACATGGCATCAGTGACCGATTTGACTGGTCAACCAGCAGTAATAGATATAAAGATGTTTCCATCCATCACAATTCTTCCCAGAATCCTGACCAGAAATTATCAAGACAACACTCATACCCTAGCTCTCACTATGATGTGAAAATATGGGAGTCCTATGCTGAAAAAGAAGGAACTGGAAACCAGCAACTGCACTCTTTGGTTCCTTCTCACAAGTCTGGCTCTGTACCAGCCAGTGGTCCCAAGCCCCTGGAGGCAGATGTTAACCAAGGGATTACAGAAGATTCAACAAAGTCATTCCATCCACCTGCAGCTACTGGTTCGGGCAGTTCAGGCAGCAGTATTATTACCCCAAGTATTCACCAAGGACATCGACAAAGCAAAACTGGGGGGGCAGCAGAAACTAACCCATTAATGATGAGGAGGAGAGTTCGCTCTTTCATTTCTCCAATTCCTCCCAAGAGGCAGCATCAGGATTTTTCTGGCAACAGAGGTGTGTCATCTCATCACTCTCCGGTAGCCCATTCTGAATCTAGGCCCCTAAATGACAGTGATTCAAGCAGTCTGGACTCTCGTCCTAAACTAGCTTCTCCTAACACACCATTTCAAGCACCAAGTGCTAGCTCACCCCCACAGGCAAAAACAAAGTTTCTACCACCAAGAAAGGGACGGGGATTAAAACTGGAAGCAATAGTTCAAAAAATCACTCCAAATAAAAAAGCCAGTTACAGTAACAGCTTTGCAGATGCTGATTATTCAGATGTATCACGTTACAGTTCTGATATACCTGACCCAGAAATTGGTGCACCTTTCTCTAGTGCATCTCACAGAGAAAGTGGTTGTCTACCTTACCTTGATGAAGCTCATTCCTTAGATGATATCTTGCCCTACAGACCAGAAGATGCGTATTCTTGTGATTCTCAAGTTCTCAAACAGGGTGTGACTGGGTCAAGTGGTACTACCCTGCGAAATTTGCCAACAGACTTTGACTTTGGGTTAGGCACTGCTGGATCTTCAGGACCTGGGACCGATGAAGGTGATAAGGATGAATTTACACTATTAGGACCCCTTCCCCCACCACCTCCATTGCCTCGTCCTGTGCAAGGTTCCCCTCCACCTTCCTCATCCGCATTGTCTGATATACAACAATTTACTAACACTTACCAGCAGCTGGAGACAAGACGAGGAGAGCAGTCTGCTGCTAACCTATTGAGGCAGAAACTTCAGGAGACTGGCATGGGTTTTGATGATTATCCTGGAGGGGATTTCTATGGAGCAACCCCACCCCATAGCCAAAGTCCAGGACACCACCTTCTGTCCAGACCTACACAGCATGAGCTAGCCTCACCAAGAGCGATAGCTTCAGACACCAAACTACAAGAGAACTTTGTTCCCAAAGGTTATTTCCCTTCAGGCAAAAAGAAGGGACGACCTGTGGGAAGTGTAAATAAACAAAAACGTGTACAAGTCCAAGTACAGAGTGCCACCTCCAATGTAACGTCAGCTCCTCATACTCCTCCTGCTGGTTCTGTTACTGCTACTCCTCAACCTGCATCAAATTCCAGCTTGGCAGGAGAAGCAGTCATAACAACAGCAACCTTACCTGAACAGAAACCTTGTCCCTCTCTGGATCTTGCTATGCAGAGCCAACCAGTAAAGGAGGAGATGGAGGGCGAAGATAATCAGCCTGAGGTGGAAATGAAACCGATAAAACACAGGCAGAGAAAAAGTAAAGAGGGGAATGAAGGAACTGGCTCAAAAAGCAGACAGTGGAGGAAAAGTAGAGGAATGACTTCTAAAGACGAGCTGGATTCTCAGACTGTTGGTGTGGGAAATGCAGGAACTTTGCAAGATATGAGGAAAAATGTTTTCTCACCATATGTACACGTTGAAAGGAAGATAACTGAGATTGGTGCTGTGTGTACAGTAGTCAATTCCGAGGATGAGAAATCTAAAGGAGGAGGCAAAAATGGTGGTTCTGGGGTTGATATCATCTCAAATGTTTCTCTGATATCCCAGGTGGTTAGAAAAGAGAGGGAAGTTGAGAGGATGCAGGAAAAAGGGAATGATGAGCCAGATGATTCCGTTATGCAGTCAGGAAAGTCTCTTCCCACATCTGGATATGTTCTCCCAGGCCCTGTGATGTCTGAGGCTGGGCACACTGGTCGTTTGTTGTGTTGCCTTTGCCAGAAATGGGCAAATTACAAGAATCTTGGGGATCTCTATGGCCCTTTCTACCCAGCTGATTATGCTGCCAAATTCCCGAAGAATCAACCCCAAGTTCGACAGATCTTGTCAAACACTGGGGCAGCCAATGCAGGGTCTAATCCACCTTCTGTATCAACAGAATTGACTGTCCCAGACGTTCAGTCTGTGTATCTTCCAGACATCAGTTTAGCAGACACCAGTAGTTCAGTAAGTCAACCCACAAACCCAGTGTCCCCTGCAGTGAGTGAAAACCTGCCATGTCTCAGTACCACCACCAAGGCACCAGAGCAAAACTGGAATCTGATGCCAGAGGGGGCACTTATTACATTAGGCCCACCTGAACTAGAGAATGAGCTGACCCAGAGAAGACAGCAGAAAGCAGATGATGTGCAGCAACGGCCACAACATCGAAAGCTGACTTCTCATCCACGTTTCAAGAGGAGACACAAATCTAGTGAGGACTTGCCCCGCACGATTCCAATTAACAGCAAAGCTTCACTGCCTTTCCAGCCTCCACCACCCAGCCTTGATTCCTTGGGACCTTTGGCTCAACTTGCTCAGCTCCCATTGGTGCCCTTAGATCCAAAGGAGCTTTGGGTCCATGAAAGTTGCATCGTGTGGACTAGTGGTGTTTACCTGGTCAACGGGAAATTGTATGGTCTCCAGGAGGCGCTAGATGGTGCCAGAGAAACAGTGAGTTGATTCGATATATTTTGTATACCTATGTGCTTCCCATGAATAGTTGAAGAAAGGCAGCTGGCCATATATGTAGCATTACCTTTTAAGTAAAGCAGGCCGTACAGTGTGTACTTGTTTTAGTTACAGAGAATTTAGATTAAAACATACAAACAGAAAAATAAGGCACAGGATCTGCTGCAATTAATTTTTTTTCTAAATGTTACCGTTTGAATATTGATATTCAGTGTTGGTACGCAAATTGGCCCACTGTAATTCTATATTTTTCTGAGAATTCCTAATTGAAATTTTCATCACTTATGCTCAGATGAATCAGCATATGAATATTGCGAGTGTACATTGAAGAAATATTCTGTGTATCTTTTTGTCAGAGCTGTTCTCATTGTGAAATGGCTGGTTCCACTCTGGGTTGCTATAGTAAAGGCTGCACACTGAGGTATCATTACCTGTGTGCTGTGGAGGCAGGTGAGCCATGTCTCTTACTTTCTTTAATTTCTGAGGATTCAAGACAAAATACAACATTTTAGAATCATATTATATTAGGAATAAAAGCAGATATTACACATTTTTTGGGCCCTGTTTTGATCATCATAATGCACAAGGTAGCAGCATTAGTGTGTTTTTGTGTGGCAGATATATTCTTGCCATTTTCCTGGTTATTGTACTAAGCTGTAAATTAGGTGTGGATTCATTTATTCCTTATGAAAATGCAAAGCCAAGTAACATTTGCATAATGGTGTACAATTAGAATACACACAGATTTTAGTTTGTAGAACTGGCTGACTCGGATAAATTAAGTGGACTACTTGTGCTTGTTTTTGCAATTCCACCCATATTAGCATTGGCATGTTTATTTCTGGTCATGAAAGTATAAACTCAGTGAGAACAGAAAAAAAATTAACACCATGCCATCAGCATACTGTCAAGTCACGCTTGAACCTGCCTGCATTATTTTTCTGATAGTGGTAAATTGGAGAATACATGCTAACGAGTAGGGATCACAGATTACACGGTGTTGCTGACCTGAACTAAACATTAAACCAGCAAAAAACTTTTAAAATATTGTGATTCAGATGTGCTGGATGTTCACTGACTCGCTTGCACTCTTGATCTAGCTTGAGATGCAAAAAACCAAGAGTTGAATATTTTCTCAATTTTCTCTGCCAATTATAAACACGCCTGTAGACTCACACTGGCCATTATGGCAATAACCAGTCATGTAACCATGGAGTTAAACATCAACACTGCTTTCAGATTTGTAATGCACTTAAACTCGGAACCCTGATTTACTTTTTGTTTTTCTTTTAAGACTGCTGTCTAAACGAAGATAATTTCTCCATGAGGTGTCCAAAGCACAAGGTAAGAAAAATGCTGATCAGCTTTTACTTATATATATATATATGTATGCATTACATGCACTGCTTGGCCAGAGTCACGCACACTAATATTTCACTGGACCGCCGTTGATCATGGCGCGGGATCAGGACACTTTGTCCAATGACCGTTTGATCCAATTGTTGAGACATTTTGTCCAAAGCCTTTTTCATACGCACCATCAGTTATTTTATATGTGGTGACAATATGTGCGACACGATCGAGAAAAAAACAGAAACCAAGAACAGGAAACAGGATCGGAAACCCAGGGAATCTAGATGGGACGGCACAGTGGTGTAGTGGTTAGCGCTGTTGCCTCACAGCAAGAAGGTCCGGGTTCGAGCCCCGTGGCCGGCGAGGGCCTTTCT
>JAOBAM010000015.1:1636857-1653891 GCA_025212355.1 Notarius kessleri
GCTGGGATAGGCTCCAGCTTGCCTGCGACCCTGTAGAACAGGATAAAGCGGCTACAGATAATGAGATGAGATGAGTTTGTTGGGGGAGCAGCATTGGAGCCAGCGATACCAACAGACTTAATAAACTGATAAAGAAGGCAGGCTCCATAATTGGCTGAAAACAGGACACTTTTGAGGCTGTGGTGGAGAGGAGGACTCTGAACAAACTGTTATCCATCATGGATAATCCTGACCACTCTCTCCACCACACACTGGACAGACAGCGGAGCATCTTCTCCAATAGAATGTTACAGCTTTGCTGTTATAAGGACCGATACAGGAAATCTTTCCTGCCCCAAGCCATTATAGTGTACAATAACTCACCTCTGTCAGACAGAGAGAACTCTGACCTCTCTGATGTATAGTCCTGTTCATGACCCTGGTCCTCCTGTAACTTTTGCACTATCAGAGCTTATTTGTTTACTGTCATTAGTCACTTTACACCATTAGAGTTTATTTGTTTTTATTTATCTTCCATTCAATACTGCCACTCTTGCACAGCTTTTATCTTCATTTATCAAAATTCTTGTTTTTAGCACTATTAATGCACATTCACATGTACAAAGCACATACTATATAGAGATATATATATTTTTATCATTACATTTTTATCTGTATATTGTATAGTCAGTTTGTTATTGGGATCTTTTTTTCTCTAAATTCTATTTTATGTTGTACAGTGCACCTTTTTCTTTTTGCAGATCTGATAACTTGCTGCTGTAACAATTTTCTAGCTTGGGATCAATAAAGTAAATCTATCTACAAGAGCATCTGATAAATGCCATTAATGTAATGTCATGTAAATCAACACTCTCACTGGTAAAGCACTAAAGTGGGCGACTTCAGCATGAGAGAAGGGCAGCGACTCTTTCTTCATATAACCGATTGAACTGTTGTTTTTTGTCATTGAGGTGTTTTGACAAGTTTTTGATCATGATTCCAAAAGGGTGGTGGTTGGTAAACAACTACTCATCATTAAACAAGGAAGGAGATGAGTTGCCTTTTGCCTAACAATTTGGATTTGTCTGCTAGTTTGCCTTATTAAACTCCTTTCTGTTTTACATCCATCTTTTGCTTGCATACCTGACAAATATGAACATCATCTGAGAAGGCAGTAACAGCAGTCAAGTAGGTAATTACAATTCACACTTGGTTCATGATTATATTGAAGACAAAAACCGAATAGTGCATATTTAAATTATCTTGCTGTGAGTGGTATATACTTCTTGATAAATTGAGCATAGCATAGCTTAGAAAGGGAGTGGTGTAGTGGTTAGCACTGTTGCTTCACAGCAAGAAGGTCCTGGGTTCGAGCCCAGCGGCCAGCAAAGGCCGTTCTGTGTGGAGTTTGTATGCTCTCTTTGTGTGTGCATGGTTTCTTCCTGGTGCTCCAGTTTCCTCCAAAGACATGCAGGTTAGGCTAATTGGTGGCTCTAAAGTGAGTGTGAATAGTTGTTTGTCTCTATGTGTTAGGCCTATGATGACCTGGCAACTTGTCCAGGGTGTACCCTGCCTTTTGCCCATAGTCAGCTGGGATAGGCTCCAGCTTGCCTGTGACCCTGCACAGGATATGCGGTTACAGACAATGGATGGATGTTTCTCATCACAGCAGCTGGTATCCAATAAAATATAATTAAACAAAGGAATGCTTTCATTAAAACCTTTATTATAATCAGGGGAAAACCATGGCTTAATGGTTAGAGAAACAGCTTTGGGAATGAAAGTTTGCTTCTTCGATACCCTGGACCAGCAGGACTGGCTCAAGTACCCTTGAGCAAGGTGCTTAACCCCCAACTGCTCCAGCAAGAGTGGTGGCATACCTTGTATCTGATTAGCCAAAGAAAAACTGATGATACAATTATCAGTTTGGGCAAGAATCTGGCCATAACAAATAATAATCAGTATAATAAATGTTATTGGCTAATAGTGGATACATTTTAATAGTTTCTGTTAGTCGTCCATTTTCTTTTTTCTCCCTATAAACATCCTTTTCTAACTTCAGATTGATCACATCCATACCTGAATAAATTCTGATCAAGCCTGCCTGCTCCCACAAGTTTGATCTATCCCACCTGTTCTTGCAGAAACTCTTGACCAATCCCATTCTCCCCCACAGACAGAATGTTCCTGCAGAAAGTATATCCAATTCTGTCCATTCCTGTGATCCAATCTACCGGCTTCTGCAGAAAATTGGACCAATCCCACACTGCTCATGTAGAATATTTAAAAAATCCCTATCCACTCTCAAATAAAACTTCTGGGGAAGCCATGGCCTAAAGTTTAGAGAAGCAGCTTTGGGACCAAAAGGTTTCTGATTTGATTCCCTGGACCAGCAGAAATGGCTGAAGTGCCCTTGAGCAAGGTACCGAACCTCCAACTGCTCCGGGTATGTTGCATGTCGCTCTGGATAAGAGCGTCTGCGAAATGCCTGTAATGTAATCAAGTTTGCCTCATCCTGTCCATTCCTGCAGAATGTCTAACCAATCCTATATCCACCCACAGATATTTTAAGATATAATTGGTTATCTTTGTCAGAATATCAACAAATTAGTCATAACCCATGACCTTGACCAGGATAACGCAGTAAACGTGTTGTGCAGTGCCATGTGAGCGGTATATTGGCTCTCATGTTGATGAATGTGCCCTTCTTTATCCCACAAGCTTCAAATATGACTTCACCCAAGTAAGTAAAATATGCCCGCTCTTGCAATGTTTTTATTTTATCTTGTGGGATCATGGTTAAGATGACTTCCTATAGTGTAGAATCTATAACATTATCTAAGCTATGACTTATAACTAGCAGTTCCACGTTTAACAAGGTCCACCTTGATTAAGATCTGTTTTTGCAACTGAATCTTGAACCAGATTTATAAAGCATGACTCAAGTACATATGGGCAGATTTTAAGTGAACATTTGTTGGAGTAAAGGTATGATTATCTACAACACAAACCACAGGGAAAGAAAGAGCAAAGAGTGAGAGATGCCTTACTCCCCTAAAGATCATTCAGATTGAGCTGTTGGACTATCAGCTTGGCTGTATTGAGAATTAATTTCCTGCAGCAGATGATAACGGTCCTAATACTTGGCTGTCATTAGAGATAAGTCAATTAGTTCTCTCTCTCTCTCTCTTTGCCAGGAGGCAGTGTGTGGAGGCTGATCATTTTTGGTCTTTGTGTGCTGTATGTTCTTTTATCTGAGCAGTGTAATGAGGGCACAACTCACTGTTCCTCCTGCTGTTCTCTTTAGTCCCCGCCAACACACTCAGTTAGATTTGTGCTGTTTTTATAGCTTTATTTCTAGATAACTACAGTAAATATTCACTTAAAACATGATAGTAATATTAGCACATACTGTTTATTTGTACTACTGATTGCCAATCACATTCATTCCTACAGACACTGGAGACCAGCCATCTGTTCCCACAGACACTTATGACCAATCTCACCTACCTGTGTAGAATGTTTGTCCAACTCCCACAGACACTCTTGACTAACCCCACCCACTCCCACAGAAAGGACCAATCCTGCTGACTACATCAGACATTCTTGAACAATTTGACCTGCTCTCACAGAGATGCTTGACCAATCCCACCTACTCTTAAAGACACTGATTAAACAATCCCACCCACTCCGACAAAGTTTTAACAATCCGTCTCACTCTGACAAAGTTTGAACAATCCCACCCACTCCTACAGAAAGTCTGACTAATCCTGCCAACACCTGTAGAAGGTTTGACCAATCCATCCCACTCTTATAGAAAATTTGAACAATCCCACCCACTCCGACAGAAAGTCTGACTAATCCTGCCAACACCTGTAGAAGATTTGACCAATTCATCCCACTCTTATAGAAAGTTTGAACAATCCCATCCACTCTTCAGAAAGTTTGACCAATCCCACCGACTCTTACAGAAAGTTTGACCAATCCCACCCACTCTTACAGAAAGTTTGACCAATCCTACCCATTAACACAAAGTTTGACCAATCCCACTCACCCTGACAGAAAGTTTGACCAATCCCACTCACTCTTACAGAAAGTTTGACCAATTCTACCAACTCCTACAAAGGGTTTGACTAATTCCATGCACTCCTATAAAAAGTTTGGTCAACCTTCCCACGCCTACAGAACATTTTGTCCAATACTGCCAAGCCTACAGAAATATTGACCAATCCCACCCATTCTGACAGAAAGTATGACCAATCCCACTCACCCTTACAGAACGTTTGACCAATCCCACCCACTCTTATGGAAAGTTTGACCAATCCCACCAGCTCCTACAGAAAGTTTGATCAATCCCACCCATTCTGACAGAAATTTGACCAAATCCCATTCACTCTTATAGGAACTTTGACCAATTCCACTAACTCATAGAAAGTTTGACCAATCCCACCCATTCTGACAGAAATTTGACCAATCCCATCCACTCTTATAGAAAGTTTGACCGATTCCACCCACTTGTATAGAAAGTTTGACCAATCCCACCCATTCTGACAAAGTTTGACCAATCCCATCCACTCTTCAGAAAGTTTGACCAAATCTGCCAACTCCTACAGAAACCTTTTCCAATACTGCCAAGCCTATATAAATATTGATTTAATCCTTCTCACTCCTACAGAAAGTTTGACTAATCCTACCCACTTTTACAGAAAGTTTGACAAATCCCATCCACTGCAGTAAACAATCTCAATGTGGAGTCTGGTAGGGACTGCCATTCAGCTCTGTGCCAGCCTGACACAGCCCTCCTCTAAAGTGCGGCTCCCAATGCATCATCTGTAGTCCACTGGGAAGACAACATTTTGTGATAAACCAAAACCTCCTGTTCTTGTATTTATCCCTACTTCCTCCTCTCCCCTGTTGGAGTTTTTTCACGGTTCATAATTAATCTGTTAGAGGACCAGAGATGTAGATCAAAGCTCTTTCCCTTCTTCAGCCATGTCAGAACTCAAGCACTTTTGCTCTATTATTCATAAAAAACTCATGAGGTTGAACACTAATTTGTACTGAAGTCACCTGAGTCTCCTGATTCAGCTTCAAGATCATACACTACAGCTGTTTTTAGCTCTGCAACATATTAGGTGAATGTTTCTAGATTATAGTGTGTCAGAAACCACATCAGGAAGTTTGCCTGAGATGCTGAACAACTCCACAAAGATGACTGAGGAAGTGCCACTGCAGGGGTTGCAAAGAATAGTGGACTAATACATTCACTGGTAACCATTGTGGGGGTGTTCACTAGTTTGGTGGTGGAAAAAAACAGCATACAGTAAAGAGCACAGCTAAATGTATTCTGTTAGCTTGAAAACATGTCAGACTTGATGATGCTTATTCTACAGTCAAATGCACATGACTATACTGGAAAAAAATCTAATTTTCTTTAATGTGAGACTGTCCCACCCACTCCCCAGGGAATTCCTCCAGCAGTTATTTTTGTTGTCCTTGAGTCTTTGCACAGTGCTATCTCTCACTATCAGCTAGTTTAGCATGAAGTTCATGGGCATGGTGGCACAAAGTGGATGATCCAGACTAATTTTTGGCCTAAGGACAGAGTCGAACATGAAAATAGCAGCAAAATCTCTCAGATGTTTCTGTAGACATCACGTCTTCCATCCAAGGATAAATATGATGCAGATATTTATTATTTGCACATTTATTGCATTACATTACAATAATGGCATTTAGCAAACGCCCTTATCCAGAGCAACAGTACAATGTACAACATACCAGAGCAGCCTGGGGAGCAGTTGGGGGTTAGTTGCCTTGCTCAAGGGCACTTCAGCCATTCCTGCTGGTCCAGATAATCCAACCAGTGACCATTTGGTCCCAAAGCTGCTCTCTCTAACCATTAGGCCATGGCTTACCCCATATTGATTTATTTGCTTTTGTCGTTCAGTGTACCCGCAATAGAAGTTGTATGAGGGTACTTCAAAAAGTTCTCGGCCTTACCCAGAAAACATCATAGGAGAAAGATTTGTTCTTGCATCATTTTTCTACCTAGTCTCCTTTAACTTCAATGCACCTGGTACACCGATGTTCAAGCTTTGCTATCCCTTCACAGAAGAAGGTCCCATCTTGAGCCTCCAGATCCTCCTCGACAGCATGGATGACTTCATCATCACTCTGAAAATGGCGATCATGCGAGTGGGATTTCAGTTTGGGGAACAGATAGAAGTCAGATGGTGCCAGGTCGGGTGAGTAAGGTGCATGGGGCAACAGTTCAAAACTACATTTGGCTGCTTCTGCCCAGCCCTCTGTGCTGTGCGGACGACGCATTGTCCTGGAGCAACAGCATGCCAGCTCAAAGCGTTCATCCCCTTTTTTCTTTGATTGCTTCTTTCAGTTGAGTTTTTGTGGACAGTGATATAAGGCTTTATGGTAAACAGTTCTGCCCCAGAATGGGAGTCACGCCCCTTGTGTCCAAGTGAGTTTTGAAGTACCCTTGTAAATATAATTTTTACCCTGTGTGTGGCTGCTAATTGAAGTGCAGTTTGATGTGTGATGAGTGGTAAACAATATCAGTTTATCAGTTAACTGCACTGATAAAACAGCCTCCTGCTCTAATTGTACACCACTATGGGATGATTTACAAAAGCACATTTCATACCTACATCAATCTGAAAGCAACAGTGCCAAACTAAACAAGCAGACTTCAGAAATCAGACATGGCTAGACTATTTTAAACATCTGATTTGATTTTTTGAGCAAACTGTTCCTGTTTTGGAGTCTTTGAACCCCCTGGAGCTGCCATGACATCACCGTTGGGATGTCTGAGGTCCTGGAGTCACCACAGTTTAGGATTTAATTGGTTTGCAGAGACAGACAGACAGAGAGAGAAAGGAGAGAGATGGCGAGAAGGGGAAATAAATTGATGGATGCTGTGACATTGGATGTGTCTTGCATTCTCTCTTTCTGCTGTGTGCAATCCCTCTTTGTTGTGGTTGTTTACTTGTGTTAGTTGACAGGCCTCATATTTACCTGCTGAGCCATCCTGATGTTCGAGAACCACCGTGTCAGCCATGTAACACTCAGCAATTGATGGCACCACACACTCACTCTCTCTCTCTTTCTTTCTCTCTCTCTCTGACTGATGAATTGAGCTGGATTGAGTCAGCATAAAACCCCCGCCAACAACAAAAAAGTGTCTTCAAGACAAAGTACTGAGATCTGAGAGGAGAAAAATGGAAACTAAAGTGTGCTGTACTTGTCCAACTTTCTAATTCACTCTCTCCACTCATCCATGCCCTTGTTCACCAAATGTCCAGCAAGAGGTGAGCAGGAGCGAAAGACAAGGCCTTCACACCTAATTGAACTTATTAAAGGAAGATCCTTTTGACAAATGACTCTGAAGAGACTGATAAGTGTGCAGCAGGAAGAACATTTAAAGATGGACAGAGATGAAGGGGAAGAGAAGATTGAGTGAAATTAGAGAGTGAGAGAAAGTCAGACATCTCATCACGAGGTCTCCACCTACCATCCAGCTTCATGGGCATCAATGAAGTTTTAATGTCTAAGATCCAGTCAGGCAGAGAAAAGCTGTCCTGCAGGGAAGCTCATTCTTGACACCAAGGAGACAGATCTGGGAGGAATGTTCTTCTAACGATACATTCACCACTATGGCAGAGAACTACAACGCTCAAAGTAGACACTCGTTTACTTCTTTTAGTGAGTAATAAACACTGTGTGTGTTGTGCTGTTATAGTAAAATAATAACTGATGGGCTGGTGTGATGAAACAGACTTACTTTTACCACCACAATGTTCATTATTTTCCTGTAATCCATACTTGCCAACTCTACCAATTCTCATGGTAGTCTATGGATTTTGACAGGTGAATCCCGCCTACCACTTTTAGTTCTAAAAAATACCGCATTACAAAATAATCAGTGAGCACTGTTGGATTTGCGCTTCTGATCTCACTTCAGCTGTTTTCAGCACATGGGATACAAGTATCCAGCATCAAATCATCATGTGAAGTGAAGGTCAGAGCTGATGGAATGGCATGATGATGTTGAATCTAAATTGTATTGCTCTATCCTGTTGCACCATTCTATTGGTTCTCGTTATGGTTCTAACCAATCAGCAATGAGGTCACATGTTACAACAAATTGCTCCGGTATTTATGTGTGAAAACGAAACACGCTCTAGTGATCACGAACAATGAAAATTCTGAAGAAAACAAGATTGTCTGTCTAAATCGTCTGATCATCCAGCATCAAAGCATCGAGGTGAGGTGAGAAGCAGCATTTTATGAGGTATGTTGGTCCAATTTCTCCATCAATTTTCTTCAAATAGGTCACTCAGAATGCTGGAGAATGTACCATTTTTCCCAAAATTTTCCAGGGGGGCATGCCCCCAGACCCCCCTATAACCTCGCAATTGCATCGCACAATCTGATTTACCACTTTTCATTTTCTGGGGGTTGGCAAGTATGTACAATGGCACACCCCAAGGTTTTTTTTTCCACCTCTTAAAGCATAGCAATTTTTATTTATTAAATAATTAAATCATCTGTCCATTTAATGTTGTGGAACATCCAGGAAACAAACTAGTTCCTGCTGTCACTTACATTATAGCAGCTATAGACATCCATTCCCTCACCAGCCTCTTTTTTCCTCTTTTGAAGTTAACATTCAGTGAGGTGAGGCATGATGTGGTGTTGTAGTTCTTGAGCTCAGTCTGGGTCTCCAGACTGGCCTTGAGACCACTTTTTGAAGGTCTGAGCCTTGTCTTGGAACCAACCAAGTTTTCACTTGGTTTTGTGTCCCTTTCAAACCTTGAGGACTCGAGATTTTATTTCAAAACTGGTCCAGAGCACAACTGCAGGGATTTCACTGTATTATCTGTCCACTGTCTGATGTATTTGTTACCATCATTACTATTTTACTATTTGGGGAAGCCATGGCCTAATGGTTAGAGAAATGGTTTTGGGACCAAAAGGTTGCTGGTTTGATTCCCTAGACTGGCTGAAGTGCCCTTGAGCAAGGCACCTAACCTCCAACTGCTCTGGCAAGTGTGGTGGTGTACCTTGTGTCTGACCAGCCAAAGAAAAACTGATGTTCAGGCAAGAACCCAGCCATAGTAATAAAAAAATTACTGTAATTGGATGAGAAACTTCCTGCTTTGAATGCAACCAGTAATGTGGCTCATTGCTAATTTGAGACTTTTGTTACCGTTAATGGCTGTCACCCCTCCCCCAGCCACCTTCACACACACTCCAAGAAAGTGAACTGGGGAGACAGGAGAAGAAGCTGTGGCTGTCTGGGAGCAGCAGGACATCAGCCAAATCTTCTGTAGTAAAATCTGAAAAGTGCCTACAGTTTGCATGTTCAGTATTTTATCCTAAGTGTGTGATGCAGTGTGGAATTCACACCGGTGTGGTCTTCCTGTCAGCTTGGTCTCAACCCCTGAAAATCTTGGTCTTGTCTTGGGCTCCATACACTCTTCTTGTGGTCATGGCTTAGTCCTCTACTTAGGTGGTCTTGGCTACAATCCTGGCAGGATGTAAGTGCCTTAAACACTCACTGGCCACTTTATTAGGAACACCCATACATCCATTTGCTGTTTTCTGCAGTTCTCTAATCAGCTGATGCCTTGATTCATCAAATCCCACAGATACAAATCAAGAGCTTCAGTTAATGTTCACAATGTTCAGACATCAGAATGGGAAAAATTGTGATCTCAAAGTGTGACTTTCTTTCACTGTGGCATGGGTGCTGGTTTGAGCCAGATGGAGTGGTTTGAGTATTTCAGAAACTGCTGACTTCCTGGGGTTTTCACACACAACAGTCTCTAGAGTTTACACAGAATGGTGAAAAAAAAAGAGTGAGCGACAGTTCTGTGGGTGGAAACGCCTTGTTGATAAGAGAGGTCAGAGGAAAATGGACAGATTGGTTCGAGCTACCAGGAAGGATATAATAACTCATAGCAACTCTTTACAACCGTGATGAGCAGAAAAGCATCTTAGCATGCAACAGCAGAAGACCACACTCCTGCCAGCCAAGACAAGGAGTCTTAGAATCAAGAACAAGTTCCTTTTAAAGTGGCCAGTGAGTGGATTTTTGTGTTATTCCTGTGAGGAGTTGGCAGTTGTGTGGCTGACATTGCTAGCACAGTCACAATGACATTTAAAAGTAGAAACAAAAGAACAAGCGCTTCTTTTCTCACCCACAATTTTCCAATAATGTTAAAGTCATATTAATAGCAAGTCCAGTGTAGAAGTACTGGAGACATCAAAAATAATGTTGGACTCAAAGCTCCAGAATGTAATGCATTGTTGCATTGAGCTATGACAGAGACTCAACATGGCTAGTTAGCGAGATGACACAAGATGACAAGTACAATAGCAATGATGGTGGTATTAGCATGAAAGCTAAAGCTTTAGAAGCTGATCTGTTTGAGCACAATACACAGGTGAAGAAGTGAGGACTAAACAGACTGAAGGACGAAACAAAGTGCTACTGTATCACTCTCTTTAGGTAGAGCAAATCCCACCAGCACGACTACGAGCAGGTAGGAAACGATTAACTGAAATGAAAATAGACCAGCATGTGGTGGAAAGAAGTTTAAACTAAAAAAAATAAAAATAAAAAAAATAAAAGTCAAACCATCACTGGAGATTACACTCACTGGCCAATTTAATAGGAACTTGCTGTTGATTCTAAGATTCCTGTTCTTGGCTGGCAGGAGTGGAACCCAATGTCATCTTCTGCTGTTGCATGCTAAGATGCTTTTCTGCTCACTGCGATTGTAAAGAGTGATTTCTGAGGTACTATATCCTTCCTGGCAGCTCGAAACAATCTGGCCATTTTCCTCTGACCTCTCTTATCAACAAGTCTTTTCCACCCACAGAATTGTCGCTCACTCATTGTTTTTTGTTTTTCGCACCATTCTGTGTAAACTCTAGAGACTGTTGTGTGTGAAAACCCCAGGACATCAGCAGTTTCTGGAATACTCAAACCAGTCCATCTGGCACCAACACTCATGCCACAGTGAAAGAAAGTCACACTTTGAGATCACAATTTTTCCCGTTCTGATGTTTGAAGTGAACGTTAACTGAAGCTCTTGATTTGTATCTGCATGATTTTATGCATTGTGATGCTGTCAAGGGACTGGCTGATTAGAGAACGGCATAAAACAGCAGGTAGATGGATGTTCCTCATAAAGAGTCACTGACTTTAAGTTTTAGGACACGTGAAAGTCGTCAGGAATGAGAACATTACGTTTTTGCAGTTTTTCTCTGTTTTATTTTATTATCCTCAAGAGAAAGTAAGGCAATGTCTGTTTACAGCTACTGATAACAGGAAGTAAGTTGTTTTACAGACGTTCCCCAGTGTAAACTGTAACTATAAATGGATGACATGTACAATGTGATGTTTTTGAATAAACGAAAATGAAAAGAGTCAGCGGATTGCTGTGGTATAAGAGGAAAAAACACTTTGGGACGCACTGTTATAGGAGAGTAATGACATCACTTTGATTATTAAGACTTTTCAATTTGTAGATTTGAAAAGAAAGCGAGTCTGTTTCATAGTCTGCTATCAGCGATCTGCTGCCGACTCTCACTTACTTAAGGTGCGCGCACACACACACAGAGGTTGATCTATGCACCAATTAGAGCGATGTGTGCCAGTTTAATTAAAGTAGCAGTGGACCAGTGATGGTGAAAGAGAGAGAGAGAACAAGAGTGAGAGAGAGAGACATGAATTTGTGTGTTTAATTGACATGGTGGGACTGCAGGTGGTCAGCTCCCTGACAGCGATATACACTTACACACAGAGCCATGTGTGTGTGTGTGTGTGTGTGTGTGTGTGTGCACACTCTGAGAGGGGTTCACTTCTGCTCATTGATTGTCTGTGTGTATGAGTGTGTGAGAAGGTGTATGTTAATATGGTTTGGATGTACAGTATATATAACAAAGTGATATTTTTGAGTCATGTGGGACCTGAGGGATGGTGTATAAATGTATGTGTGTGTGTGTGTGTTCAGTGGTGCAGTACGGTGTGACTCACAGCTGCACAGAAATGGTAAAGGAACCAGAGAAAGGGAGGGACATGAGAGAGAGAGGCTTAGGATTGTGTGTGTGTGTGTGTGTGTGTGTGTGTGTTTGGGGAAAACCCCGTGGCGACCCGATGACCTCACTCAGCCGGAAAGGAAATGGGAGGAAAATAAGAACTTGACTTGTGGGGCCTCCAGAACAGAGGCATTGTGTCTGACCATTCACAGAGAAGAGAAGAGAAGAGAAGAACATGGGAGAGATGAGGAAGTGGAGAACATGGAAGAGAGGAGGAAATGGAGAACATGGGAGAGAGAAGATGGAGAACACTGGAAAGAGGAGGAGATGGAGAACACTGGAAAGACGAGAAGATGGAGAACACGGGAGAGAGGAGTTGAAGGACATGGGAGAGAAGAGGAGATGGAGAACACTGGAAAAAGGAGGAGATGAAGAACACTGGAAAGAAGAGATGGAGAACATGGGAGAGAGGAGGAAATGGAGAACACTGGAAAGAGGATGAGAAGGAGAACATGGGAGAGAGGAGGAGGTGCTGAAGAGAAGACAGGAGAAGAGTTGGGGAGATGGAGAGAGGGATGAAAGCAAGTGAGCAAAGCAAAGGAGAATGAAAGAACAGGTAAAGGAGAAAAAAGAGCAGGGGGGGAGAGAGAGAGAGAGAGGTGTACTAAAGACTGGAGAAGAGGACAGAGAGATGAAAGGAATACAGAAAAGGAGGAAAGAAAGAAGACAACAGAAAAATAGAGGAAAGGAGGACAGAAGAGAAAGAAAAGAGAGAGGCAGAGAGAGAGAGAACATGGGAGATAGAAAGTGGAAAAGATGAACGAATGAAGATTAGAGGAGAAACGGGATGGTGGAAGGAAAAAAATGTAGGAGAGGAGATATGTAAAGAAGAGAAGAGGGGAAGAGAGGAGAGGAACGATAATGGGAGGATGGGAGAAGGGAAGAGAGATAAAATGTGAAGAGATATGTAGAGAGAAGATGGCTGATATTTCCAGAGAACAAAATAGCTAGCGAGCACAGCTAGATAACAGACTTAGCTAGTGTGTTCTTCTTAATCCTGGACAACTAACGCACAAGCTAATATTTACAGAAGAAAATAGCTAGCTAGCACTGCGAATAACTGATGTAGGTAAAGTATACACAAGTAACACGAGCCAACACATACGAGAAACTCAACTGGTTAAGATTTCCAGAGAATATTGCCTGTGTGTGTGTGTGTGTGTGAGAGAGAGAGAGAGAGAGAGAGAGAGAGAGAGTCAATCTTATTGTCGCGATTGTCTCTACTTTCTGAACTGACGAAGAGCTTCCCTTCAGATCCCACTCTGTGTGTGTGAGAGAGAGAGATAGAGAGAGAGAGAAAGAGAGAGAGCCTGCAGCTGAGGTCTTTGTGGCCGGTTACAGAGGGTGATTTCCTATAGCCATGCCAAAACAAAGAGCCAAAGGAGCAGCGGCGGAGCGTTACACACACCACCACAACTCACTGAATATCTAATACATCTGAGGAAGTGTGTGTGTGTGTGTGTGTATTAGCAGCAAGTACATATTGCTTCCATGGATGAAAAGAAAAGTTGGATTAAAGCTACGGTCAGATCGAACATGAATAAAATGTAATATATATGAATAAATAAACTCGAATTATTGCTGTTATTTTATTAATACTGCTTGTGGCTACAGACTTAGCTAGCTTTTATCCAATAGTTTTTCGCTGCTCCCTCCAAAATAATTGCCACATGACAACTAACAACCTCAAGAAAAAGAAAAAGAAAGCACAACTTTATGCATTTAACCCATCTGAAGCAGTGAACACACACGTGAGCAATGAGCACACACACACATAGCCAGAGCAGTGGGCAGCCATGCTAACAGCGCCCGGGGAGCAGTTGGGAGTTTGGTGCCTCGCTCAAGGGCACCTCAGCCCAAGGCCGTCCCATATTAACCTAACCACATGTCTTTGGACTGTGCACTCGGAGGAAACCCATGCAGACACGGGGAGAACATGCAAACTCCGCACAGAAAGGCCCTCGCCGGCTGCTGGGCTCAAACCCGGACTTTTTTGCTGTGAGGCAACAGTGCTAACCACTACACCACCATGCTGCCCCCGAATAAGAATGCTTTGTCTGTATTTTGAAGTCATATTTTCAGTATCAATACCCTATGCATGACATGTATCTCATTTCGAAGATCTAAGAAGGGGAGGAAAACTCTACTGTATACTCATCTATCACTGACCCCCTTCTTAACCCAATGCAGTTTGCTTATAGAGGAAATCACTCTGCTGATGATGCAGTCAGCCTGAGTCTATACTATGTCCTCAGTCATCTGGACACTCCAGGCTCCTATGCCAAAGTCATGTTTGTGGACTTCAGTTCTGCCTTTAATAACAGTTGTGACAGAATGACTCTACAGCAAACTGCTAGCTGAGTGTGGACTCCATCTGCCAAGGGATTGTTGATGTCCTAACACACAAGAGACAGTTTGTGTGCCTGGGATTCTACCAGTCAGACCCCCTATCCATCAGAACAGGGACTCAGCTCTTCTGTACTTCTTATACACCAAGGAATGCACTTTCAGTGACCCTGTTATCAAACTGATAAAATTTTCAGACGAAAAAACTATAATTCACCTCATTTTCAAGAATGATGAGTTTGTTCGTAAAGAAGGAAGTGGCCCTTCTGATTTCATGGTGTATTGAGAATAATCTGGTGCTAAATACACAAAAAATGGTGGTTGATTTTCATAACAACCCACCTCCTCATTACAGCCCTGGAAATCAGCAGCCATGCAGTCAGTAAGGAGTCGTTCAAATTCCTCGGGACTAACATCTCCAAAGACCTCAAATGGGAAATAAACAACCATAAAAGCTCTGAGACTGCTTTTCCTGTAAAAACTGTGGAAGCACAACCTCTCTCAACCAGTTCAATCTCAGTTTTACAGATCTAGCATTTTATCATCATAAAAAACTGTGCAGTTCAGCTTAGCATCATCCTGTTTAAATTCCAGACTGCAGTGAAGTGTGTGCATTGCAAAAAGGCTGACTGGTCAACAGCAGCTGTCGATGACATCGGTGGCAAGAAGCAAGCTGAGATCGTTTCCATGGACCAAACATACCTGGGGAATTATCTGTTTCAGAAACTTCCCTCAGGTAAACAGTACAGCTCTCGAAGAACCAGTAAAATCACAACATCTGAACTGGTTTTCCCCAATAGAGTTGGTGCTTCTCAACAAGCCATCCACAATAATACAGAACTAACCCTGACTTCACCAAACATTATATTTATTAGAATAAAAAAAAATCACTAAAATCTCCTTTTTGTTGCACATTTTAAATCAATTTTAGTTTTCTTTGTTACATTTCAGTTCCTTAGCAAAGTGCACAATAATAGCTGTGTGCACAATAATATTTTACACTGAAGTTCCCTTGCACATTATTTATGCTCAGTTTAAATAGCCTAATTACTGTATATAGCAGGGTCTGAGACCACTGGGGTAAATGTTTCTATTGTGCATCAATTTCTAGTTTAATACAATAATTGTAATTTTCATTCCAAATGATATTATTGACTACAACTGTTAAAAGCAGAGTCTTTGGAATATTAACATGATTTTCAGAGTTCCTTAGTGTTTGGTATGCTCCTTTTTTTTTCCTTTATTGACTTCAGTGTGCAGTCATGGCATGGACTCCAGAAGTTTGTGCAAAACCTTATTATCTATTTTAGATCAAATCCATCAGTGTGTCATTTGAACAAATGCTTCACTAGAAGAGATTAGGCATGAGGAATATCTTGCATTTCATACAAAGCAGTTAACATGGTCAATATCACAAATTTGCTTACATGTAAATAGGGACCTAGAAATAGTGCAGAATCTTGAATATTAAATATTCAACATATTGAGCATTTCATTTCTTTGTTTTAAAGATTTGGAAATGCTAAAACCTTCTCTTTATTACTAATTTAAGATTAAACAAACAAACAAAAAAACTCAACCCAGATTTTCAATGTGTTCTCAGACTTTTGGACCCGACTAAATTTTCTGATTGAAGTAAATATACAACAACAACAATAATAATAATGTTTAAAATACAGTGGCATGGTGGTTAGCACTCTTATCTCACAGCAAGAAGGTCCTGGGTTCAAGCCCAGCAGCTGGCGAGGGCCTTTCTGTGTAGAGTTTGCATGCTGTCTGTGTGGGTTTGCTCCGGTTTCCCCTACTGTCCAAAAACATGCAGGTTAGGTTAATTGGTGGCTCTAAAGTGAGTGTGAATGGTTATTACTAATTTAAGATTTAAAAAAAACAACAACCCAGATTTTCAATGCGGTTTCAGATTTTTGGATCATACTAAATTTCTGATTGAAATAATTATACAACAACAATAATAATAACAACAACAAGGTTTAAAATAGGGTGGAATGGTGGTGTAGTGGTTATTACTCTTGTCTCACAGCAAGAAGGTCCTGGGTTCGAGCCCAGCGGCTGGCGAGGGCCTTTCTGTATAGTGTTTGCATGGTCTCCCCGTGTCTGTGTGGGTTTCCTCCGGGTGCTCCATTCTCCCCCCAAAAGGCATGCAGGTTAGATTAATTGGTGGCTTTAAATTGACCGTAGGTGTGAATGGTTATTACTAATTTAAGATTAAAAAACCCAACCCAGATTTTCAATGTGGTCTCAGACTTTTGGACCCTACTAAAATTCTGATTGAAGTAATTATACAACAACAACAATAATAATAAGGTTTAAACTAGGGCGGAATGGTAGTGTAGTGTAGTGGTTAGCATTGTTGCCTCACAGCAAGAAAGTCCTGGGTTCGAGCCCGGTGGCTGGCGAGGGCCTTTCTGTGTAGTGTTTGCATGTTCTGCGTGGGTTTGCTCTGGTTTCCCCCACAGTCCAAAGACATGCAGGTTAGGTTAACTGGTGGCTCTAAATTGACCGTGAGTGTGAATGGTTGTCTGTGTCTATGTGTCAGCCCTGTGATGACCTGGCGACTTGTCCAGG
>JAOBAM010000015.1:1700838-1713982 GCA_025212355.1 Notarius kessleri
ATTAGCATTAGTACCTGACTGATGACTATCGAGCTATTATTGCAAAGCATTAGCAATGCACTTTGAACACACATGAATACTCTCTCTCTCTCTCTCTCTCTCTCTCTCTCTCTCTCTCTCACATGCACACACACACACAAGCAAGAGGTGCTAGTGAGCAAAGTGTGAGATTATCACAGACACTGAGACACTAAACACACTTTTTGCCCAGCGCGTTGCCGAAGTAGTCACCATTTTGTAATGTTACAATCTGGAACTGAAATGGACTGAATGTCAGGAATCGACACGTAACAATCTAAAATATTGACAGTGGAAATAGAAAAGACACTCAACATGACGCTACCACCACCATGCTTCACAGTTTTCTGAAGGTGTCCACAGTAAATACGTCAGCACTCATGACTTCAGCACTGATTTAACAGCAATCCTGGGGGGGCATTTATTTATGTCACTGTCATGTTTGCAGTTCTGTTGACAGATCCCTTTTATCTTACAGTGCAACCGTTCTGTCCTGATGGCCGTGGTCTCAGCTTTAGGACGACTCCACCCCCATTCCCACCCCATCCACAGGGTATGTAACTGTATACTGAACTCTGCTGTACATGAAGCTCAGAGCCCCAGAGATTACAGAACTGAGACATTATCCAGAGTAAAATATGTGACAAGCACGACCTTCAGAAGGTCACGATCACATTCACAACCCAGATCACTGCACACAATCTCATTATGTAAACTTTTATTAAGGGTGACACTAAATATCTCTATAGATCATTTACACGTGGGCCTCTGAATAACTAAAATAACTAACTAACTAAAAAAACATTAAAAACTATAAAGAAGAAAAACTTGCAATTTGAAAAACAATTTGAAATTCATAACTTTTAACTAGGAAAAAATTATTACTATTTACAACTTAAATTTCTTGAGGGCCGCACCAAAAGAGGCTCGCGATTTTCACTCTTTAATGCCTCTTGCTAAAGCATTCCAGAGCTTTGCACCACTGAAACTGAATGTTCTTTCACCAAAAGAGTGTTGTATTTTTATGCAACTGCAGGTTGCTTTGTGAAGATCTTGTATTTTTAGAGTGAATTGCCCCAAAGTTTTTAAATTTTGCTTTTAAATAATCCGGTGCAAATCAATTTAAAGATTTAAACATGAGATGACATTTCAAGTGTCTGACTCGTACAATAAAAGGTTCTATGTTTAGGGCTTGAAACCGTTCACTGGAGGAATGGTCCCATCTTACATCACATACAATGCAAGCTGCAGGTTTTTATAGCATTAACATTGCGTTGACATGTTTTTGGAAGTTATCTCCCCAAACTGTCCCACAATAGTCCATGATTGGTTGAATTAGAGAGTCATAAAACGTTTTCCTCGCCTCGAATGTTAAAAAATGTTTTGTTCTTCAGAGTAATCCAATTCATTTTCGTATCTTTTTAGAGATATACTCCACGTGATTATTCCGTGATAGAGTGTTGTCAATTTGAATTCCAAGTAGCTTGGAAGAGGAAACGGTTTCCAGCGTCTGTCCACCAAAATTAACTTCAAGAGAGGCGTCAGAGTTGTAAATGTCGCGCAGCTTTGGGGCACTGCAGACCACCATCACCTTAGTCTTCTCGCTGTTTAGGGCCATCTTGTTTTCTTTTGCCCATATGTCTATAGACACAAGTTCATTTTGGAGCGTGGTTCCAACTTCAGCAAGTGTTTTCCCGCAAGCTAACTGAGTTGTATCGTCCGCATACATCATGGTGGAACTGCTTTGTGTTTGCAGGGGCAGGTCATTCACGAAGATGATAAAAAGTAGTGGCCCAAGGATAGACCCTTGGGGAACACCAGATGTAATGGGGAGAGAGTCAGAGAAGTGACCTCCAATGGACACTTGTTGATTGCGTCCCTTCAGATAGGATTCAAATCAACTTCAAGAACCAACTGTTCTCTTGCTGCCTGATATAGCCCACCCCTTGACAGGTGCCACTGGAATGAGATAATCAGTGATATTCACTTCACCTGTCAGTGGGTTTAATGTTATGGCTGAGTGGGGTATAATCTTTAACTGAGGGGCGGAAGACACCAAATGGACACTGACTTTGATAACTTTTCTTTGACCCTCAGACCCTGACAACATGACATTAAAATTCTGGATTTATAATAGAGGAGGTTTTGTGATGTTTTCTTGACTTGTTCTGCTGAGTTAGACTCATTTGATGTTGCTGAGGAATTGATGGAGGTAAATAGAAGGAGGATAGCAAGGGTAGCGAAAAAGACTAAAATAGTATGTAACACTCTATTTTGAATTTGGTTTGTCCTTCAAAATAGTAGCACACAAAATCCATATTCACAGAGTAGCATTCATGATGTTAATTTGGGAAATAAAAGAACAGAACAAAAGATGAGCTTGAGTTTCTCAAATGACCCCATTTTTAAATCAACCCCACATGGGGTCACAACCCCTAGTTTGGAAACCAGTTTCAGGACTTCTAATTGTTACATTTACACACCATGGTAACTTTGAAAGATTATGAAACATTTTGCCGCAGCAAATAACACACTTTCCAGTGTGCCTTTCTTATGACTAAGCACTAACAATGAATAATCACTCAAAATCCCATCATCAGGGTTTCTCTTGCCATCTCCACACTCAGCAGGAGTCCCACATGATGCCAAGCGTTTGAGTAATGTAACCAAATGAAGGCTGTAATGTCTCAGAAATCAGAAATAATAAACTCTTGATGGAAAAATGTCTGTCAGTGAAGGAAGATAATTTGACAATAATCACCACTTTGCCCAAAACTGTTCATCCTGAAGAAAATGGCTTTAAATCGCTTTCAGCCTGTTAAAGTTGTTGATCAACTAAAACTGTGTAACTGAAAGCTTTTCAGCTCACTGTTGTGGTTTCCTCAAGGGAGCTTTTTTTTGTTCCTTCCATCAGCTAAAGTGAATTTAGAATACATTTGAAATTAATTTAAGGTATAGAATTGGATCTCAGGGTCCACTGTTTGTGCATCAGGGAACACAAATGGACCTGTGGAGCTTATTTCCTTCTTGTCAGTGTTACAAATGAAGACACCAGAGACATTATTAAAACGTTTTCCTCTGACTGTGTGGATTTGCTCTCATCAGGAATTGTAATGGGGGCTGGAGATATATAATAACATTAAATGTACTGGTCTGATGCTCAAGAAAAAAAAGTCACACTCTAAAATGAAAGATGAGGTGAAAGAGTTGTCCCCAGTAAACCATGTTTAATTAATAAATAAATAACACAAATGAAATAAACTTGATATCATTTGTCGACCAACAGCAGGCTCTTCCCGTGTTCGTTTGAGAGATGTAGGCGATCGATCGAAGAATGTGAGAGCAACCCCTGCTGATGTATGTGACACACTATAATTCAGTCAGTCATTTCACACCAGTCGCCCACTTCATTACAAAAGATGGTAAACATGAGACTGACATTTGCAAATGCCAACCAATAATGAGGGGTGAGCCAGAGTCGAGCGAGCCGGAGTCGAGTGAGCCGGTATTTGCATGGTGTTTGAAGAGATGAGAGCACAGTTTTTAGGTAAACTTGAAATTTGGCCAAAGAAAACAGAGCAGTAATTGGAAACTGAGAAAGAGAACATTAAATATAAATATCGTGTTTCTCTGAGGGGGACAAAGTCACGAATACAGAGCTGTGATAAAGCTTACTGAATGTTAAGGTTCTGTAGAGGTTAGGATGTAGTGGAGGCATCTAGCTGCTTAAACACACCCATGTGCCTGACTTGGCCACCATTTGGCCGACTGAAGGATACGTCTCTCTGTCGCACTCAAACACACCCACTTGCCACACTCAGACACACCTATCTGTCCAATTCAGACACTAAAAACACACCCACCGTTCAAATCAAAGATGCTCACATTATCCCACTCAGAAACACCAGAGATTCTCACCACTTAGCCACACATATCTGTCCAACTCAGACACACCCACCATTCATCCAACTCAAAAGACACACCCACCATTCGTTCCATTGACCCATCTGTCTATCTGTCCTACATAAAGACATACTCAATTCAACCCAAAGACCTTCCCAAATTTATAGTTTAAAGACACCTCAGTTGGTTACTCTCAAAGACACACCCACCATTCACCCCATTCAGACAGCCACATTTGTCCCACTCAGAGACATGGCCATCTTTCAAACTAAAAAACAAACCCGCCCATCTGTCCCTCTCAAAGACACACCCACCTATCTGTCTCTCTCAAAGACACACCCATTTTTCTAATTCAAAGACACACCCACCCATCTGTTCCACTCAAAGACACACCTATCTTTCTAACTCAAATACACACCCACCCCTCTGTCTCTCTCAAAGACACACCCATTTTTCTAACTCAAAGACGCACCCACCATTCTGTCTCTCTCAAAGACACACCCATTTTTCTAACTCAAAGACGCACCCATCCATCTGTCTCTCTCAAAGACACACCCATTTTTCTAACTCAAAGACACACCCATTTTTCTAACTCAAAGATGCACCCATCCATCTGTCTCTCTCAAAGACACACCCATTTTTCTAACTCAAAGACACGCCTACCCATCTGTTCCTCTCAAAGACACACCCATCTTTCTAACTTAAAGACACACCCACCCATCTGTATCTCTCAAAGACACACCCATTTGTCTAACTCAAAGACACCCATTTTTCTAACTCAGACACACCCGTTTTTCTAACTCAAAGACACGGCTATTCCTCTTACTCAGTCTGTGGTTTTGTCGCCAGACTCTCCATGATTTTTTTTATTTGATTTTACAAATTTTGTTTTTGCAAAAAAGCTCAAGAAAAACCTATTATTTTCTGCATCACAGAGTGTATGCATAATATGTTTATTTTGGTGTGTGTGTGTGTGTGTGTGTGTGAGGGGTTGTGAACTAATCAATAAGATCCTTTTGCAGTCTTTTGATCTCAAGGTCACAAGAACACTTGTGCTATTTCTTAATTTCTCATTGTTTACCCTTTTCTCTATCTGTACATCTCTCTCAATTTCTCTTTCCCTCTCGCTCCTTTCACCCAAAAATCTATCCATCCACGTTGGTAGTGGTGATGGTTGTTTGTTACAGACTATAAGTCTACAGTGCCAGTCAAAAGTTTGTACACCCCTACTCTACTCATTCATACAGTAGGTGTTTCTGTATTGTGACTGTTTTCTACACTGTAGAACAAAACTGAAGACATCAAACACAGAAATAATGTCTGGAACATGTATGGAATTATGTGGTAAATAAAAAAGTGTGAAAAAAAACAAAATACGTTTCATATTTTAGATTCTTCAAAGCCGACCTGCGCTGCCCAAAAACCTTGGGGGATTTTTTTTTTCTGTGGGTTTTTTTTTTGTGCAAAAACCCACGCACACGATTTAAGCTCAGCACAGCCTGTGTATCTGAGTGGGACTCAAAATGATGTCTTAAAAGCCTGTTGTCCAATCAGCATTAATCAGTCATCTGTTAGTCTTAAAGCAATTGCCTGTGCTACATAGCATCTTTTTATTTACTGATCTGTCTGTCCTGCTCTCTGTCCATCAGTTCCTGTACCTTCAGAATAAGAACTATTAGCAGTAGCAAGTCAAGGGAACTGTACCTGTAGTATAATCTGTGCTAGAAGATGAACTATAAAGACTGAAGTATGTGTACAGAATGCTAATTTAGTTCTACTGAACATTTTTATATGACAAAAACATTCATAATAAAAATAATACTAGAAAAAGTTGGGACAGTATGGAAAATAGAATTAAAAAAAAGAAAGCAGTGATTTCATTTCAGAAAGAAGGAACCCAAGATATTTCATGTTTTGTTGGTCATCTTCATTTCATTTGTTAATCTACATCCATTCCTGTGTTTCAGTCTTGTAACACCTTCCAAAAAAAGGTGGGGCGGGGCAATTTAGGGTGAGTAATGAGGTAAAACAATTAAATAATGATGTGATGTGAAGCAGATGATGTCAACAGCTGCCTGTAATCATGATTTGGGACAAAATCAGTATCCCGGAAAGGCCGAGTCTTTGAGGAGTAAAGGCGGGCCGAGGATCTCCAGTTTATCAACGAATGCATGAGAAAATTATTGAAATGTTTAATGTTCCTCAAAGAAAAATAGGAAGGGTTTTGGATATTTCACCCTCTATGGTGCATAATATCTTTAAAAGGAATCTGAAGGAATTTCAGTGAGTAAAGGGCTCAAGCCTAATCTGAACCCCCGTGATCTCCGATCCCTCACTGCATCAAGAACCGTCATTAATTTACAGCTGATAGAACCACATGGGCTCAGGATTACTTTGGCAAAACTTTATCAAGTTACAATCCAGAGTTACCTCCACAGACACCAGTTAAAACTTTACTGTGCAAAAAGTAAGCCTTATGTTAACTGTGTCCAGAAGTAGCGCCATCGACTTCTCTGGGCTCGGAGGCATCTGGGATGGACCATCACACAGTGGGAACGTGTATGGTGGTCAGATGAATCAGTATTCCAGGTCTTTTTTGGAAGAAATGGATGCCGTGTGCTCCGGACCAAAGAGGAAAAGGACCACCCAGACTGTTACCAGGAACAAGTCCAAAAGCCAGGGTGTGTCATGGTATGGGGTTGAGTCAGTGCCCTTAGCAAAGGTAACTTACACTTCTGTGATGGAGCATTAATGCGGAAAAGTACACTGAGATTTTGGAGCAACATCTGCTGCCTTCAAGACTACGTCTTTTCTGGGGAGATTTCAACAAGACGATGCAAAACCACATTCTGCTCACTTTAAAGGCGTGGCTGGTGATTCTTAATAGTCCCAACTTTTTTTTTTGGAAATGTGTTGCAAGAATCAATGAGTTATGACATCAAATGTGCTGTTGGTCAATGATTATTTACAAATCATTGTTTTTCAGTTTTAATTTCAACACACCATCCCAACCTTTTTCTAATTTGGGGTTGCACCTGTAACAGTGAGCTCCTGTTCTTATCTATAAACAACTGATTCCTCTTCATCCTGTCTTACTTCTCTCTCTTGAAGTCAATAACCATCCAAAGAACCCTTGAGAAACCTCATGATGCCATCGTTCTCAGAACACCATTCAAGTTTCACTTTGGTGTATAGTTTTTGTTGGAAATGCACTCGAGAACTTACATCATTCTGTCATTGAGCTTCACAGTTTTCTGCTTCATCCTTTTCATCCTGCTGCCATTGGAGCTCAGAACACGAGCATTAATTCTCAGTCACGTAAAGGTTATTAGGGTTCACCGATGTGCATGTTCCCTGTTATGCTAATCCACACACAAGTGGAGAGAGAGATCTGCTCACGATCCGGCACCCATCTCAGGCTAACGAGTGGTGTGTATCGCTTCCTCCTGTCTGAATAACTCTGAAGGGGGGCTGTGCTCATGAATACAACATGCTTCTTTCAATGTCACACAGGTCAGGAGCTTAATTATTAAAGCACTAATACATACACATACACTTAAAAAAGAGAAACAGGATGCCTCACTCCTCACTCATCCTCTCGACATTATGCTCCATATGCTTATTAATAAAATTCATGTATTATTCAAAAGCGTGTTTTCAAAACGAAGGCTCAAGAACAGAAATTCAGATGTTCTCAAAAGACACGCAGCCAAACATAGCCCTTCATTATATTGTCTTCACACACAATAGCAGAGTGCTTTAAGTAATTAACCACAAGGTGACTTTATTTATTTTGTAAAGGCATATCCCCGATAATACTGCAATAAAATTCCAATCATGGGTTTAGAGCAACAACAATGACATTCAGATGCTAATAACTCACTGAGTACAATGCGCCATACACACAGCTCAGCTTTAGCTGCTGATTGCTTCAGGGGGAAGTTTGATCCCCAGCTTCCACATAGATCTTTTAAACAGTATCTCATACGATCTAATCTCAGGCTCAGTCCCAAATGCTGGTTTTCCTGATTTTAAGAAAGTGTTAGTTTTAAGAAAACGTGTAAACACCATGTTGTCATATGATGAAGTGGAGTTATTGTTACCACGTCAACGTTAAGTATTTTTCTATGAGCGTTTTATTCCTCTTATACCACATGTCAAAGGAGCACCTTTGAAAATATGCTGCGTTCTCATCTGTTACTTTGTAGGACGATTTTTAGGAATTTAACTCTCTGAATTCAACACTAGTGAATGAAATACAATAGCAGGTTTAGAGCTGTTTTCAGACTGGCTGCTTCAGCTTTAAAGTTGGACTGTATCATAACTTTATTATCGATAATACTGGCTCATTAAACATCCTTCCATCTCCTCCTGTCCTCTGTATCTTCTTCCATCACACCAACCATCCTCATCCTCCTTCACCACATCCATAAATCTCATCTTTGCTCTTCCTCTTTTCCTTCCACCTGGCAACTCCATCTCCAGCGTTCTTCTCCCAGTATACCCTGGATTTCTCCTCTGTACATGTCCAAAGCATTTCAAGCTCGCCTCTCTCACTTTGTCTCCAAGCTGTCCTACATGTCTTGTCCCTCTAATATACTCATTTCTCATCCTGTCCAACTTTGTCACTGAATGAACATCTCAGCATCTTCAGCTCTGCTCCCTCCAGTTCAGCCTCCTTTCTTTTTGTCTCCAAATCGTACACCATCGCTGCTCTTACTACTGTCTTGTACACTTTCCTTTTCACTCTTGCTGGTACTCTTCTGTCACAAATCACTCCTGACATCCTCCTCTCCTCCATCCATTCCAACCTGCTTGGACTCTCTTCTTCACTTTTCTTCTGCACTCACCATTACTTTGTACAGTTGTCCCCAGATATTTGAACTCCTCTGCTTTGACCACCTCTATAGAGATGATGCTTTTATGCTGATATGATAAAAAAAAAAAAAAATCAGCTCATGTAACATGTACTCTGGAACTATAACAATGATCTGCCCAGCCCTAGCTACTATCAGCAAACTGATTAGCCTAGCTTGTTCTCCTGATTAGATTTATTATTCTCAGTAATGCGGATGATTTAATATTGGTGTAACTTCAGCCAAAAGGACATTGTTTATCTTCGCTGCAGGTTTTGAGGGAGAAAATAAAGAGAATTTGAGCTTTTCTATGAATTCAGTTGAAGGAGGTTGTACCATCATATACTAGGAAACTTCCTAAACATACACACATTGTTAATTTTTGCTGTGCTGGAATGTTAACAATGAAATTTTTTTTTTGTTCAGCATGTCCTAAATCTCCTCATATTCTCTCATTAACAAGGCACAGTTTGGTTTTTTTTCCCTTGCTTGCCCCACACCTTGCAGCAAGGTTAAAAATAAGCTCTTGGTATCAGTAAATTCCTTCTAGTGCAAGCAGTTTACCATCAGAAGTCACATGATTCATCGAATGGACTTGCCCTGTGTGTAATTTAAGTGTCTTCACTATAAATACACCTGTTCCTGGAAGAACCCGGCATTTGTTAGAGAACGTACATAAACATACACCTTCATGAAGACCAAGGAGCTTTCAAAACAAGTCTGGGACAAAGTTCTGGAAAAAACATAGCAATCAGGGTTTAGTTACAAGAAAATAACCTCGACTTTGAACATCCTGCAGAGTGACATTATATCTGTTCTTTAAAAGAAGGATATAACATGGCACAACTGTGACTTCTTACAGGACACCATCTCAAAAAAAGAGAGGATAAGTCAGCGAAACAGCAAGAAACAAAACCAACGCTCAACAAGATGCTCCCACCACCATGCTTCACAGTGTGGAAGGTGTTCTCAGCCCAGTGTTGGGTTTCTGCCAAACTCTGCACTGTGCTGAAAAGAAACTTTGAAAATTTGCTTGTGACCCCAGAAACACATGTTTTGAAACACAGGTGTATTCTCGGAGGATCACATGTTCAACTTGTGCTCGCAGTTGAGAAAAAATTGTAAGTGTGAATGGAGTCGAATGCAGCAGCATGATGTAACATCCAGTACAGCTTTAGCGATCATCATGGCATATTACATTTACAACAAACGTGTGCACTCCATACAACAAGCAACATACACTATACAGTCAAAAGTATTTAGACACTTGACCATCCCTTCACACCCATAAGGTTTTTCCCTAAACTATTGCCACATGGTTGGAAACACACTTTGTATGCCATAACATTACAGTTCTCCTTCAGTGGAGCTAAGAGGCACAAACCTGTTCCTGTTCCAGCATAATGATGCTCCTCTACACAAAGCGAGCTTCATGAAGACATGGTGTGTGAAGGTTGGAGTGAAGAACTCAAGTGTCCTGCACAGAGCCCCGACTGAACTCAACTCCACTGAAGATCTTTGGGATGAACTGGAACTGGAGTCTCAACATCCCAACATCAGTGTCTGATCTCACTAGTGCTCTTGTAGGTGAAGTGAATGAACACTAATCCTCACAGCCACGCCCCAAAATCTAGTGGAAAGCCTTCCCAGAAGAGAAGAGAAAAAAAAGAGTGGAGCACATAACAGCAAAGGGGAATAAATCTGGAATGAGAGGTTCAACAAGGACATATGAGTGTCCTTGTCAGGGGTGCACAAACTTTTGGCTGTGTAGTGTGCATCTTTTGATGGAAGGAGAACTTTCTGACTTAAAAAAGCAGAGGGATTTTTATAAAGTTTCCTAGTGCTATGGATTATGTTGTACCTGAAGGATTACACAGTTCGCTCGAGTTTGACTGGATTGAACCTGTGGAAGATCAGCATGTTGCCTGGAGCCGAAACGAAAGCAATATCTCGAGGGGTGAAGAAAAACCATAAGTGAAATCCAGTTAGCATGGGGGATTTGTGTTAACTGTGTTACCTCATAATTCAGTACCAAAATATCCCTGAAGTCCAAACTCTGGGCCACAGAAGAGACGTGAAGTCCTATTTAAAGTTTTTCAGACAGCAGGTTGAATTGCTTTCATCGAGACGTCTGATTACAAATCGACTACCGCAATTCAGGAACTATGAGCTTCGATAAATTGACTGCAGGGTCCACTTTACTGGAATGGAACCTTCGATAAGGACTTCTCCAAATATCAGAGTCTCTTATATGGCACCGACATGGTGTGAAAGGGATTTCTCTCAGTGGAAGTGTGAAGATGAACCTGGTCATGAAGTTCAGTGAATAATGAGGCAGTGAATAATGAGCTGCACTGAGGTGTGTATGAAGTAGAACAAGCATGAACAAGCCATTTCTCCACATCATATTGAATCCAGTGACCAATGCCTTGCATCAGTATTAATGCCTCCTTGAACTGCTCAACATTTTGAAACTGAAATGGATGGAACTGGGATTTCAGGTGATTAATTTACACAAAGTAGCCCATACTTTATGTAAAGTGGGGGGAAGTTCTAGGGTTGGATTCCAAAATGATTTCCAAATGTAAATATGCAACTGTTATGATTTTGCATAAGTATTAACCACCTAGCAGGGATAGGAATTGGGCAACATGGTGGTGGTACAGTGGTTAGCATTGTCACCTCACAGCAAGAAGGTTCTGGGTTCGAACCTCATGTCCGATGGGGGCCTTTCTGTATGCAGTTTGTATGTTCTCCCTGTGTCTGAAGTCCTCGTGGGTTTCCTTTGGGTGCTCCAGTTTGTCCCACAGTCCAAAGACATGCAGATTAGGTAAAATACCCAGCTACTGGGGTCGCACAAGACCGTGCATACTTAGCGCCAGTCCCAAGCCCAGATAGATCGGGGAGGGTTGCATCAGAAAGGGCATCCAGTGTAAAAACATATGTCAAACCAAATATGCAGATGATGATCTGCTGTGGCGACCCCTAATGGGAGCAGCCGAAAGAAGAAGGAGATGTGAATCGAGAACCGGTTCAGAACTGGTTCCAAGTTGTCCGATCTATTGGAATTGAATGCCTCTAAGCATTATTATGAGCTCATCCGGCCGACAGGTGATGAGTTTGTGCCATCATGTGTCGTCTATCCACATTTCATGAAAATCGCTTCTTCTTTCTCAATTCTTCACAGATTTTTATTCTTTTTGGCAGGAAGGTAGGACTGCCTGAGGTTCATATAGCTTCTACCCAAATTTGCATAATTGCAATTAATAATGAAGATATGGAGTAATTAATCAATCAATCCCTAATGAGCAGTTTCCACACAAATCGCTTCTTCTCCCTCAATTCTTCACCAATTTTGATTATTTTTGGCATGAAGGTAGGGGTACCTACGGTGCATATAACTTCTACCCAGATTTGATGAATTACAATTATTAATGAAGTTATGGACTAATTTAGCCTTAATGAGCAGTTCAACAAAAATTGCTTCTTCTCGGTCAATTCCTAGCCGTTTTGGATTCTTTCTGGCAAATAGGTCGGTATTCCTAGGGTGTATGTAGCTTCTATATATAGCTTGTATGTAGTGTATATAGCTTGCAACATTTATTGCCCACTTTAGATCATTCCTTCTGGACTAGACGGAGCCGGAGTGAGCTTTGCCGTGACAGTCTCATTTACATACTATGTACTAAGCTTTATGTGTCTGTGTTTGTATTTAGTATATCTGAGATGGTGACCATTTATTTTATGAAAGTACATATTTACAGGTATTATACACTAGATGATAGATGTATTATAGATACATACTCTGCTTTTTGCAGTTCTGTAAGCCACTCTGTTGTAGGCTGAAATGGGAAACATCAGTATCTAATACATTGTAATATGACAGGTGTTCAGCTATGCCAAAGGAACTGCCTTATAGGCAAGAAGCACGTTCTGTGTTTCTTCACTCAAGCCATCGTGTTTCTGCTTGCCTTGCCCCTAATTTTTCCTCATCAATTCCTTATTGTCCTGTGCAATTAGGCAGCAATCTGGAGAAAACACACAGGCTTCACTTTAACTTTGCATCAGCCTTGCAAATGACATGGGAGAGGAAGCTCCCGTTTTAATTTCAGACTGGCGCATTCACCAACATTGACGTTTCTTTTCTAATTGACCCTGGGGTCAAATGGAGACTGAGATAATATTTTGTTAAAATATTCTCATTTCCTAGGGAGTCACATTTCCATAGCACTTCACCTCATGCTTAATTTATTACTTTTCTTACAATTACCTTGGAAGTGACATCCATACTGTCGGCCTCTTCTTTCACAGAACAGTTTAGTAAATATCAAGCTGGATCTATTATTAATAAACTCCACCAAAAACTT
>JAOBAM010000015.1:2369656-2380103 GCA_025212355.1 Notarius kessleri
CACTGCTTCAGATGGGTTAAATGCAGAGGATGAATTTCACTGTGCTTGAAGTGTGCATGTGACGAATAAAGGTTTTTTCTTTTCTTCTTCACAAAGCTGATATCCAGGATCTGTGTCAAGTCCAGGGGAAAAAAAAAGACAAATTTGATCCAGTGTCACAGCCTGCTTTCCTTTTCATCTGCTGTTCTGGTATTTTTCTGCTCATCTTCACGCTGCCAATAAGCCACACCCACCTCATCAGCCAACTCTGTTCACCTGCAACTCATCTGCATCAAGCCAGTATATACGCTTCTCTTCCCTGCTCACTCTTTGCTAGAATGTTCTTTGCGCTGCCATACAAGACTGTCCTGCACTTATCATTGGCCTGATCTTCCATTGCCGATCCTGCCTCATCTCTGTCCTTCCTGCCTCGCCTCTGTCCTGGTAAACCCCTCAGCCTTCCATCCTTCCTGCCTTTTCTCTGTTCCAGTAAACCCCTCAGCCTTCCATCCTTCCTGTCTTGTCTCCATCTTTCCTGCCTTGTCTCTGTCCTGGTAAACACCTCAGCCTTCCATCCTTCCTGCCTTGTCTCCATCCTTCCTGCCTCATCTCTGTCCTGGTAAAAGCCTCAGCTTTCTGTCCTTCCTGCCTTGTCTCTGTCCCGGTAAATACCTCAGCCTTCTGTCCTTCCAGCCTCGTCTCTGTCCTTCCTGCCTCATTTCTCTCTTGGTAAATGCCTCAGCCTTCTGTCCCTGACCAAGAGTTCTGCCTCAGTACCTCCAGGTTTCTCCTCCAGGTGTGCCTGTCTCTGTGGTTGTTTAGCATTCTGCTGCTATGACTTCACAAAGTGACTTTCCCCTGCCTAACAAAGTGAATTTTGCTGCAGTCCTCCTGTTGCCCTTCATACCAGTCATTTTCTGCAATAAAGGTCATTCCCAACTCTACCTGTGGTGTTTTTGTGTTGCAACTGGGTTCAACCTCCACCCCTGACATCCAATCCTGAAAAAAAAAAAATACAAAGATCAGAATTGGATTTCTAAAATAGACCTTTAGAGCTGCAAATGTTGACATGTAAAGAAAATTGAGTATATTTATACTTTATTTTACATACTGTAGATTTGAAATTTAATGAGGTTTTTTTGCATGAAATTGTTGAACTGATTTATTATCTTAAGTGTGATTTAATGCAAGTTGTCTTTTTAGCTTTATTTTTTTGTATTGTCATTTGTTTTGCTCAAGGTTTCACTTTTGGTACCTGGCCATCATCTCTTTTCTTATGTGGAGTCTCCACTGTACAAATCTGTGACTGAGTCATTATTGAAACAATAACGTATTCGAGCAAGGACATTAATACAAACTGTTCTACAACATTAATCAACACCTTCTGTCCAATCAGAATCCAGTGCTGTGGTGTGACATGATAACAGCATTGACAAGTATGAAGACATGCATTCAGAGGTTAATATTAGGTCAATTCTGCTTTCAACACAAGTGAATCATAATTTCTTTTCTTCACACGCCAACATTTCCACCTCTGCCAAGCAGAAAACCCTGTGTAGGAGCCATGCAGGAGTTCTTTTCAAAATCTACATGAAAACTGGTGCATGGAAACCCCATGACGAAGACGTAGGTGTTTTCCGAAGAGCCTGTTCTTGGTATTCTTGGTCTTGCACCAAGTAACACCTCCACATTCTGCTATCCTTTGATGAAATGATTCCCTCTGTTGTTCTAAATCTCTCCCAGGCTTCCATCACTCAATTCTTGGACAACAGTTTATCCCACTCGTGAAGTCTGATCCTGTCTGAAAGGCTGCAATAAAAGTATAAAGGAAAAGACGAGAATAAATCTGCCATTTCTATCTGTTTAGAGAATCTGCAGAAAGTTTGATGTTGTGTAATATGAGGTGAAAAGAGCTTGGCCTTGGCTGCGATGGTCTACAGCTTCAGATGCATAATGAAAATCTTTCCTTCAAGGCCCTGCCTGAGGATTGGACTTTGCTGGTTCAGTGTGTCTCCTGGCAGGATTTACACCACACAATTACCACCAGCAATTATGTTTATCAGGACCACTTGAAGTGACGGTTGCCTCCTTTCTCTTCTACATGAACATCATCCCTTTCCTTTCACTGTTTCAGGTGATCATTTTTGTGAATCAAGTCAAGAGTTGGTACAAAGCTCCAAAGCTTCTTACCAGACTAATACTATGTTCTTGTTACAAACTTTATTACACAATTCAGATTGTTTTGCTCAGATCAGATTGGATCTGAACCACACATTCATTTCTTGAGCAACTGTTTCACTACACTACTCAATTGACTACGAGTTGGCCTAGTGGTTACCATATCCATATCTTGACCAGGAGATTGTGAGTTCTACCAAAGACCATCACAAAAATGGTACCTACTGCCATATGTGAGTAGGGAATCAAACTCTTGTGGGTACCACAGGACTGATCCCCCACTGTAACCCTGGCTATGTAACAGGTGAGGGGCCAAGGGCTATGAGATCAGCAATGCCCAATGCACCTTAAGGGCCTGATTAGTACTAGGATGGGAGACTGCCTGGGCAAAACAGGCTCTGGCACAGGAGGGACTTTGACTGTTTAACTACTCAGTTCCACTAAATAGTCACGACTCTTCTTGTTGTTTTGCCAACACTGCAATCTCAGAAAATAAAGTACATTTTTGTACCTTTAGGGATACAACAGCTTGTCACTGGGGCAGTTCCCACTAAGGTACTTATTTGTACCCTTTATATACTGCTTGGGAAAGGGCGGCACGGTGGTGTAGTGGTTCAAAGACATGCAGATTTGGTAAAATTCCCAGCCACCTGGGTTGCACAAGCCAGTGCATACTTACTGCTGGTCCCAAGCCCAGATACATTTGGAAGGGTTACGTCAGGAAGGGTATCCGGTGTAAAACCTATGCCAAATCAAATATGTGGAATGGATCCACTGTGATGACCACAAACATATGGGAGCAGTCAAAAGAGGAAGAAGAAGAAGACATACTGCTTGGGAACATATATGTACCTTTTTGGCCCTAAAAAGGTCCACATAATTACCTTGAGGTCCAAAAATGAGCCCTAGGGAATACATTAGTGTAGACTGCACCCTGAGGAATAGAAATGGACTCCTACTGTACCCCTATTTTTGACAGTGTGTATGATGATGTCGACAGTCTCATTCATGTCACATGGCCACATATTACTTCAGCCTGGTGATGTCAAAGACTTCTAGAGTTGATTTCAAACCTCTCATGTAATACATTGTGCCTCATTTATGCATCATTGTGATCTTGAAGTATTCTGTAGTGTCATACTGAGTCCAGTGTATTAAGTCCAGTGCCACTGTCTGGCAGTTTGATCTTAACCAGAATGTGTCATGCTGAAATTTATGTTTTGGATTATAAATACACTGAAAATGAATATACAGTAAACATAAAGTGAATGTAGCAGATGAGCACTGGGTCGAATTATCCTTAAAATCATGGGCATGTTTTGTCTGTATGAGAGACACGGATTTCACAAACAAAAAAAACTAAAAATAATGGCATTATTTTATTCGGTCACCAAATCTAGACTGCATATTAAATGCTTGATAAATTTCTCTACATCCCACACACACACATTCCAATTTTTTTACCTTTATTTAGTATCTTATGGCTTCGTACAAGTACACAGGTTTTGCACACAGTGACAGAGTTCTATCAGGACATGATGAACATATAAAAAGCAAAATAATAGCCTATGCTGGATCGAGTGCCATTTTATGAGCTGTCGAGTAAATGAGCTCAGATTTGCAGTGATTGTAAGGATATCAGCCAGGATGAATTGCATGTGACTTGCTGATTTGCATTCGTTGTTAGCCTTGTTACAATTCTTCGTGTGTAACCACGTGGCAAAATAGTGTGATGTATATATCCGCCACCATGTTAGATTGTATACAAATCCAAAATGCTGTCTCGTGTGAACAATAACTGTGATGCATCTCCGACTTTCTTTCAAGATCTCATCTCTAATTTACAAGTCTGAATGCAGTTAATGCACCAGTCCGAGTCCAAGTCTGAGTCTTCAGTGCTCAAGTCCAAGCCAAGTCACGAGTCCTTCAAATTACGGCATGAATCAGACTCGAGTCTGAGTCCTGGACTTGAATACTACAAGTACGCAAAACACAAAAAGGACAGTTTGGGCCAAAATACTACAACGTAACATAATGAATCTAACCAGAACCATGTAAATTTAGCCATCTGAGCATTTTATTTATCTAACTCAATTCTAACCCCCCAAAAAAATGATGGCATGAATGAGATAAAGTGTCACAACTAGAAATTCAAATAAATTCATTCAAGCCAAGTAATCCAAAAAAAGTTAGGATTAAAATAAAACACTGCAAGGAACAGAGACACGAGTTATAGTTTTTCTTACTTCCTGATACCCAAAAACCACCACCACGATCTCGCTCGCTCATTAGAATTGTGAATCATTCAATCCTCCTGACTCCTTGGTGAAAACTTGGACAAAAAAAAGCAGACGAGAAGCTGATCAGAAAAGCAGATGAGATGTTATTTGTGTGTGAATGTGTTGGAGAGCATATGTTTGGGATGCTGCGTTTGAACTCCTCCTTGCTCCCAGCACAGTGTGAAGCCCACCAGCACTACGGTGTCGCGAGAGAGCCTTAATAACCGCTGACTTCGCTGCAACAGAATGTTTTATCAAACGGCAAGATCATCACACGATCCCACAACATCGGGAGACACTGCTCCTGACAACAGAGCGGAAACTTGGAGACAGGTGTAAATAATTAATTACAAAACATGGATTAAAGTTCGATTTATCATCAAGGATGTGAAATGTATGGCAGATGAGGAATGAGGGATGAGGATAGAAAAGTAGAGCAGAGTAGAAATAGCTGTATTTTCTTCTTCCTTTACATTAAGGCTTGTAGACGAGGATCTCATTTACATAATTTTTCATACATGAGCACGATGGGAATTTATTCAGTTCATCATCACAATCAGAACAGGTTTATGATTATCCGTGGTTTTTTTTAATTTATTTTATCCAGATCCAGTTTAAAATGGTTACAGGTTTGGTTACAGATTCATGTTCTGAATATATTTGAGATTCTGTGACTATGGGTGTATGTGTGTAAGCGCCCCCTGGTGGTCAGGGTCCTTGAGTGGTGGTGAGGGACAGAAAGTCAGACAGGTGGTCACTGAGAGACTCCTTTTTTTATCCAGTCCTCTTGAAATGTCTGGCAACAGCAATTGAGACCAAAATAACTGCTACCAATGCCCTGTCCCCCAGAGCTTTGAGCGCAGTACCGAGGAGACTATTCATCTGAGATGGAGAAGAGGGGCGGAGAGGGCCTCCTGCACTAACCAGGACTAGTCAGCTGGAGGGAGCCTGAGACTGAAAAATGCAGGCTGATGTAGGCCAGCATCTTACAGTCCTACCAGAGATTACCACCTCCACTCTCAGACCAGATCTAATCTGGTCCAACACCCTGTGCATTGTCTACTTTGTAGAGCTGACAGTACCCTGGGAGGATGCAGTTGATGAGGCAAATAAGAGGAAGAGGCTGTGATATGCAGAGATGGCAGCTGAGGTAGAACAGCAAGGCTGGAAAACAAGAGTTTGGCCAGTGGAGGTTGGCTGTAGGGGCTTTATTGAAACATCTACCATCAGGTTGCTCAAAGAGCTGGGAATTCAAGCACAAGCCCTGTGCCAGACAATAAAAGAAACATCAGGGACTGCAGAAGGCTGTAGCCAGTGGTTGTGGATCAGAAGGAAAGACCCCATCTGGGCCCCAGGATTTTCGGGACACACACCCAGGTCTGATCAGCCTGTGGTGAGCCTGCCTTAGCAGAGGGTGTATTGTGATTAAAAGGCCGATGACACTATGGTGCACAACTGACGAGTTGTCCCTAAAATCTTTTGGTGGTTTCTAACATCTGTGAGTGGTTGGCATCTGAAGTCAGTATATGTGGAGGGCTTCATACAAGGGACTATCAACATCTTGTTCTAAGTCTTAAAATGGTTGGTTGATTAGACATACTGTAAAATAAATAGAGCCATCATGTCATGTGACCTGACTGTCAGGGAGCTGGGATAGCATCTGCTATTGATCACACAGCAGCAAACCCTCTCCATTCCTCATTCCTCCTCACAGTGCAGAGGTCATCAGGAGCCCAGTGATCATACACTCACATCTCAACGTACTTACAGAGCCTGACGTGTACAAAGTGGCTCAGAAAACGGTACAGCATCACTTTTATTTCCTTTTACCAAATGGAATAATCATATGATGAGTCAGGGTTTATCACTATCCTCTTTCATTTATAAGCTGTCTTAAATTACATTCTGTTGCAAAATACACACACTTATACAGGGACAGATCCAGCCCAAAAATCTGACAGATGCACATTTGCAGAAATATTTTCACTAATTTTACTAGATCGCTATGGATTTTCACAGGTGCGGAGAGCACGCTGAGCCCTTTCCAAAGAGGGCAACCACAGCCCGCTACGACCGCAGATCAGCCTGTTATTTGCCCCCGAACTCCCCGGGCAAGCGCAGTTCACCAAAAACTTTAATACGAGCCCTAGCTCTAGCCGCGTGCACATGCAGGGATTTAAAAATTCATAACTCGGCCACCGAAAGTCATAGCCCTGCCAAACATTACAGGCACCTCCCTCTCTCCATGACCTTTCAAAACAGCCCAAGCACGGCCCATTATTTGCGGTGACTTTCAAATTTTTACCTCTTTCTGAAGCATTTTATGGGTTTGACCTAGATTCTTTGTCTCAGGTCATGCTATACAAAGCATCATGAGAATACAGGTAATTAGGTCAGGTAAGTATCACTGCTTACTACAGGTGGTCAGATCCTGAACCACTGGTCTCTTGGTTGAGCGTGGCTATGGCCCATGTAGCCAGCTAGCAGGAAAGTAAACAAACACCTCATGACCAATGCCAAGTGGTGCATATATATTTCTGACCAATGCACATGTATCAGTCACATCAGTCTGGATCCATCCCTCATTATATCAGGAGTCATCAACGAGAGAGAATCAAATCTGTAATCAATGTCTGTTTGTAAACTTGACAACACCTGCGAAGAAAAACATCACGCTAATTTACAAGCTGGATGATTGTGCATTTCATAAGAGCATAATAATAACACATCCTGTCCTATCTGTGTTTCCCTCAAGCAGCAACTCCAGTCCTGAAAAGTGAAGCCAATGCAGAAGTGCTAAAATCTGCAGTTCCTCAATTAGCCACTTGAGGCTGGCTCCAAAAGTGAGTCAATTCCCATAGATCCCCATATTAAAATGTTCAAATTTACAGTGAAAATATGCATGTTTACAGCCTGGTACAAAAAATAGCTTTGGTCCCTATAGCTAGTTTCCTCGTTCATGACAACTGTATGGGGTGAATTTTTATATAATTCAACAGTTTGAATTATATTAAGCCATACATTTATGCATAATTGGGGTGGGACTGATTTGAGTGACAGCTGGGTTTATGTCATCTTGTTAGCTACTAGCTAGCAGTACCTCAGAACTTACCTCAGAAAATAAATAATTTATATTATGGACCCTGCCTATTTCCATCTAAGAGCAAACACAACTTTTACACACTCCTACACCTGTAAGTTACTTTAATTTGTTTCATTGGATTGGACTTACCTTTCAATATTTTTGATCTAGTTGCCACAGATGAAGTTTATCAGGGTCTTCCCTTTGGTAAATTAGGCTCGGACCAATGGTGAAATGTCTGGTATTTTTTTTTTGTAAACCAGCTGTTGAGGTTATGGTCTGTATCTTATGGAGCAGCTTCTTTTAGTTTAGCTAGTAACTTGTTGGCTAGCTTGCATAGATAGCTTCTTAACTTCAAGGTTAGTAGGTGTGTTCCAGCCATACTATTTCAGCTGCCAGACTTCACTGTCCCCGACCCTTTCTCCATTTATGGACTAGCCAGGAGTTAGGCGGAGTCAGGTGCTGCCAAGATGGCGACGCCTGCAGCCTCCTTATTTGAGCTTCAAACCCACTATTCAGAAATCCTATGTGTGATGTCACAGAGGCTTTGTCCATTATTTTTACAGTCTGTGGTTTTCCTGAATTAATTTTGTTTATGACAGTTCATAATTTATGTCAAAGTTATAGTGAGAAAAATATTCTTTTATGATGTGCAGCCTGAAAGCCACTTCAGTATTTATTGCATGTGCAAAGCAATATCACTGAAGGGCAGGTGTTAAAATTGTGATTCTGCCATTCAATGAAAAATGAACGAGTGTCATGTCTGCACCCACTCACACTCAAGACTCCTTCTCAGAGTTCACAGTAGCCTCCAACATGGCTGCCACAGACTACAATGACCAACCTACATGGCACCGCCCTCTCTCTCCAGAATACTGATTATCCCTCCACCTGTTCCCAATCTCACCTCATCACTGGTGTGTATATCAGGACTCTCTCTCTCTCTCACACACACACACACACATACATGCAGACAGACAGGTGTGAAGTTAATGCTCAGTGTTCCCTTGCATGACTTTACCAAACCTTTATACTAATCTTGACTTCCTGGTTGTTGATATTGTTCTGTATTTTGGTTTATGTCTCTGCCTGTGATATCCTGCATGTGTCTCGCCTGACCTCTGCCTGCTTCCTGACTGACTTTGCTTCACAATTTGGATTTGGATAAACTCTCTGCCATTTTGACTTCTGTCTGTTGCCTGCGTTATTGACAATGAGCAAATGAGCATTTTTTTTTCTCAAAGTTATAACAATATAGATAGGAAAAAAGATGGCAGATATGTAGGAAATCTATGCACAGAATTACTATCATCATCATCATCATCAGATGCCACACATTAAGAAGTGAATGTTAGAGAGTAAACAGAGAAGGTTACCAAATGTATCACATGCAAGACTAGGGCTGTGATTGTTACAGCTGGATCACTCAGCATTAGTCAGTAATAGAGAAGCCATGGTCTAAAAGTTAAAAAAGCAGCTTCACAACCAAAAGGTCACTGTTTGATTCCCAGGACCAGCTGAAGTGCCCTTCAGCAAGGCACCAAACCTGTAACTGCTCCCCGGTTGTACATCGCTCTGGATAAGAGCATCTGCTAAATACCTGTAATGTAAATGTGTTTATGTAATGTTCATGGAAGGAGTCTCCAGTGTCAGTGCTTTGGAACAGTCAGAGTTAAAGCTGTAACAAGCTGCATTTTTTTTCTTTTGTCATTAATTCTCAGGGCAGTGAGGGAATGAACATGTATAGCTGCTATAATGCAAGTAAGACATTTCAGATCATAACTGTAAACATTAATAAAGAAAGAATGTTAATTGTTGGTAAATGACAGTGGTGCAAAAAAAAAAAACAGTCGCTGAAGTGCTGTTCGAGGAAAATAATCAACGTGTAAGTAACTCCATCTAGTACGGCTTAATGTCGAGTCTGTATTTCAGTGAAGGAGTTGACCCAAGAGTTTACAGTGAGCAATAACCTGCAGGAATAAGTGCGACTGAGGAGAACGAGTCACGCTGAAGGGAAAGAGGTTTAAACTCCTACTGATTATCTCAGATGATCTCACACACACACACACACACACACAAGTTGGTACCAGCGCCAGGACACAGTGAGAAAGACAGGAAAGAGAGGCAGAGAGCTGTCACCATCTCCCTCTCCTGCTCACCAGCCTGTCTGTTAATACCCTCAATTATCCTGCAGTGCATGCTGGGAGAGCGAGCGCACACTCTGCAAGTGCAAGTCAGAAAGTTTTTAATTTGACAGCTTGGCTCTGTAATGATGGTGTGTAATTAGGGAAAAGGAGAGCTCTACGTGTGTGTGAATGGTTGGCCTGCACTGGGGACTTTTAGTGTGCGTGTGTGCATGTGTGTGTGTGTGTGTGTGTGTGTGTGTGTGTGAGAGAGAGAGAGAGTTTTGTAGTGTTGTACTGTGACCTGCTGAAGCTTCTTAGTTTACTGAAGCATTTCAGAGTTCCATTATGGTTTTTAACGACTATGTATGAAGTGTAAATCACCAAAATCACCCGAGCGTCCATGTTCAGAATGAGCGGAGGCATGTGACGTGAGGACAGAGTGTGTGCAAAATCTGTCTCTTAGTCATTTGCAATTATAAAAGAAGCAGTTTTCCCCAAGACAAGTCAAGTGTCTGGATAGTTAGAGACCCAGTACCATTCCTTTGCACATAAGAAAATGTCTGAAGTGCACTGTGTGTGTGTGTGTGTATACAGTGCTGAGCGTAAATAAGTGCACCCCGTTTGAAAAGTAACATTTTAAACAATATCTCAATGAACACAAACAATTTCACAAGTTTAATATAACATCTGTTTAACTTATAACGTGAAAGTAAGGTTAATAATATGACTTAGATTACACATTTTTCAGTTTTACTCAAATTAGGGTGGTGCAAAAATGAGTACACCCCACAACAAAAACTACT
>JAOBAM010000015.1:3389105-3400459 GCA_025212355.1 Notarius kessleri
TTCTGTACATTTTTTTCCCAAGAGAATCTAAAGGCATTTGTAAAAGATATTATATACAGTATATACTATGACGTGTGTATATATTTCTTATGTTAAGATATCCTTTATTTAGTTTCTTATGTGCTGAGGTTATTTTTCCAGAAATAACTAATATATATATAATATGCAAGTTGAAACTAATAAAGTGTTTAACAAAGTATTGTGTATTGTACCTGTTGTATGGAAATCTTTGAATTGAAGACGGGTATGAAGTCTCTGTCTTTTGGGATTATCAGGATTTTACTAATGACGGCTGGCTGGTTTAAGAGGGAGTTATTGACCAGTTTGTGGACTCAAATGCATTCATTAGTGCCCATGTGCATAAACCATAGCAGTACAGATCTCTAGACTCAATATTCTTGGGCTCGTGCCTGGTCTCTTATTACTTCCAGCTGGCTGAGCACGAATGCCAAATGCTATCAGCTTTTCCAATAAAGCTCCCCCCCCAAAAAAAAAAATCCCTCCAACATTATAATATTCGATTACGTTGGGCAGAAGTTTTGCGTTCTGGTTACCTCGATGTTCAGGCCTGGTGTGGACTAGGATTTGATGAAGCTGAGACTCACTTGAGCAGCGAAGCCTTTTATGGTAGCTTCCTCTCTAATTACATCACAGAATTCCCACTGCAAAGCTCCTAACACCCACCCAACAAATTCTACCTTTAAGATTGTAAGATGGGGTCTGCCTCCACTAAAGCTGGCTTTACACGTTTGAAATCAAGGAACTATTACTTGTCACACTAACACTATATGAGGCCAATAAAATGTTGGCGGAATTCAACAGGCTGGGTGGTAGTGTGCGCTGTTCTTGTCCAAGATCCTCTTACGATAGACCTGTGACTACGTTTTGCTTACATTATCAATCTGGGCTGGAGTTTAATTTTACTGTCCATTTGCATGTTTTATGCTACGTTACAGCAATGACCATATTTGTAACTGTCTAGTGAGCTTAGTGTAATTGTACACTGTCCTGCAATTGGTGGCCTTGAGAGAAGTATTGTTGGACATAAAATATTTCTCATACTGCCAGAGCTTCTGTGGTCTTAATGGCATGAAATCTCATGTGTTCCATGACCACTGATCTCAACTCATGAACCAAGAATTATTTTTTTAAATACAGGGTGTGGCTTTTGGTTTGTTTTTTGGTAACGGGGGAATCAAGTCAAATATTGTACAGTATAAAGCTGGGTTGAAATGGGTTGACCAGTTTGGGTTACTGATCTTGGCTGATTTTCTAAGAAGCTTTGGAGTTAAAGGTAAAGTGAGCATCATATTGAACATTCTCTTGCTCTCTCTCTCTTTTTACTAGCTGATATTCCCTGATATCAAGCCAAGGGAAGGCATAGCCTCTCTAAAGGGAAGTTGGAGAAGCAGCTTTGGGACCAAAAGGTCATTGGTTTGATTCCCTGGCCAAGCAGGAATAGCTGAAATGCCCTTCAGCAAGGCATCTAACCCCCACCTGCTCCCCAGGCTGCTTTGGGTATGTTATCCAGAGCGATGGACAAGAGCATCTGCTAAATACCTGTAATGGTTTTGGGAATCTGGTCCTGACTAATTTTCATGTACGCTCTCAAATATTTGAACCAAACTGTACTTGTCCTTAAGGTGGTACCCTTTAGCTTTTACAGAAAAAAGCTTTGAGTAAAGGTGGACCTTATGATCCAAGTATCTACTTTTGAGTTCTTTCTAAAGGTACAATATTCATGTTTCCTCATTAAAATCCCATCCCTTTGATGGTACCAACCAAGAAACTATGAAAACAAAAATGGAAGTTACCTTTATTTCTGAGAGTGTAGGGTGATAAGGGTCAGGTTTTCAGCACCATGATGTCTGATGTTGGTTACTGTTTATTCAGGCTCAATCTGACCAGCTTGTTTATTCAAACTGGGATCTCGCAGCCTTATAGTCCGATATGAAGCTTAAATTATATTTTGCAAAGCAGAACTAACTGAATTTATTAGGAAATGTCGCAAGTAGCTACAAAAAAAAAGTGTTTGAGTGGGATTAAAAAAATAGACCTATGGACATCTCTTCCTGGGTAGTCTTGCTTAATGAGATCATTACAGTGCTGTGCACAAGTCTTAGACACGTGTAAAGAAATACTGTAGACAAAACGGCTTAAAAGATAAGGAAATGAAATGTTTCAATATTATAGTATTTTTTTTCCCCCAAATCAGTAAGCCACAATAAATGAAACAGTCAGTATTTGGTGTGAGACGACCCTTTGATTAAAAAAAAAAAACCCAAACCTCCATGTCCAGTCCAGTGAGTGTAGTTTTATGTGGAAATGATCTGTAGGTTTTACTGAACATCTGACAGAACCAGCCACAGTTCTTCTGGACACTTTGACTGTCAGACTCACTTCATTTTGCACCAAAACCCAGCAGCCTTCATTATGTTTTCTTTTTTTAATCTGAAATGTGCTCTATTATGGATGGAATATGCTGCTCAGATAACTTTTCTGTGCTGGAAAAACGAACGTTTGGAACTCTGAAATGTTTTCCTTGACAATGTAGAAATCTATAACGACGCGTGTACGGGGAAGGGAAGGGGCGCCAATACTTTTGCACAGTACTGTGGAGCTGATGGTAGAAAACGCTCAGGAATTGTGAATTCTGAAACGAGGAAGCTACCAAAGAGGAATCTGATTCCTGGCCAAAAGCAGTGGTAGATCGCTGCTTGATCGTGATCATATTTCCTGCTGACTTTCCACCTGCCACTTCCTGTGGACGGGGCATGTGGAGAGAGAGCAGGACGTCATGTTGGTGCGTGTGTGGATTTGCCTTAAATGTCTCTGTAACGTTGAGCTGCAGGAAATGAAGAAAGGATTGACCGAACGTGCTGTGAACGTCCTGAACTGAGCAGTCGTGGGCTGAGGGAGGGCGTGGCTTTTTTTTTATTTTTATTTTTTGGGTGATGACTAGTTAAATATTTGCGTTCGAGAACCATTTACATTCTTCAGGAGGCTGATGCAAATCTTTTCTTCCAACACACCCGAGTGTGGGAACTCGTGCTTGTTTGGCCTTTTAGCACCTGAGAGACGAGCCGTAAACTGAGAACGTTAACGTTGTTCAGTGGTTTTTCTTTTTTTAAAGCAGCTTACTACCGGGGCTCGACTCAAAAAAGCTAATATGATCGGCAACAAAGACAGCTTCGACAAAGAATGCAAATCGCTTCTCGGAAACTTTGTATAATGCTAACACGCTGAATAAATTTGCATTCATTATGAGCGACGTTTGGGTATTTGTTCTGTTTAATTCGAATTTAATTCCATGTTCCATTCCCGCCTTTACTTCACGGACATGTTGGACCTACGTCTGAGAGAGTTTTCTATCCGAGATGTGTCTTTTCCTTATAAAACCTCCTGTATCTTGTTTTTCACTTTGAAATGAAAATGAATTTTTATATGTAAAGTTTATCAGTGATGAATAAATGGCTATAAGTGATGCTGTAAAATATTATATTGACTTCTTTTTTCCCCCCACAGTATTTTGATTCTGATGTCCTGAAACATTTCATCTGAAATGCAACGACCAGTTTTCTGTGTGTCTCCCACACCAGGAGTGATTTCTTACTGTATCCTGTTCTTTTTTTTAAAAAACTTTGTAATAAAAAAAATTTAAAAAAGAAAGCATGAGAAATAAAAGTGACCTGGTTGGCGTTTCACTGCTGTGTGGTACGACTCGGTCATTTACATCAGCATTTGCTTTTCTGCTTGTATTATATGTCTACCCGACATGGCGTTCTCTCTCTGTTGCATGCTGAGATGCTTTTCTGCTCACCACGGTTGTAAAGAGTGATGAGTTACTATATCCTTCCTGGCTAAAAAGCTCAAACCGATCTGCGCTGAGTTTCCCAAAAGTATTGTAGCACAAAGATCATGATTAAATGGTAGAGCGAGCAGCATAATGAACTCTCTCTCTCTCCTAGTTAAGACGCTCTTAGCGTAAAGAGGCTTTTGGGGAAACCCACTGCTGGCCTCTGACGTCTCAACAAGGTGCTTGTTTACTTTCTACCCACAGAACTGTCGCTCACTCTGTTTTTTTGCACCATTCTGCGAAAACCCCAATGTGTGTCCCTAATAAAGTGGCCAGTGAGTGTATTCTGTGAAGAATAAAAACACCAGGAGTGTGCAGTTCTGGGAAAATAATCAGTGCCGGGATGCAGATGATGAAGCGTTTTATTCCTTTTATACGACAGCAATTTGCCAATGTTAGCATTTTTTACTAAAAGAACCATTTTTATGCGTTTATAGTTACGTTTAACGTTAACACCCGAAACAATTTCCCGTTCTCGCTTAGATTATAGCAGCTACAAACAGTCGTTCCTTCACCGGCCTCGCTCTCTTCTAACGAAGTTAATGCAACGAAAAAAAAGTTGCAACGTTAACAGGTCTATTTAAATCTGTTTGTGAACGAGCTGTTACTATGGAAACGCTGACATGTCAGAACAAGCGCACTACTTTTACTATCAGAGCTGTTCTGGAAAATTAAATCAACGCCTTCTGACCAATCAGAATCCAACAGCACTGTGATGTAAATCTAATCGCAGACACAGACGTATGCTAGTCAGCAGGCAAGCAAAAGTAACGTCTCGCGCGGTTTATTTAGCTATGCTGTAGCTAAGTTTCGCAGATGTTAATATCCTGAGTACAGGATTTATATGTAATTAGTATTAGTCGTGCTAACATGCGCGCTGCGTGATCATTTCCGATCCGAGTCAGAAAGTGGACATCGCAGATCTACGCAAATTAGCAGGGGGTTTAAAATGGTCCATTGTTCCTGTACGGCGTGTTCCACATCCTGCGGCACTAGACAGTGAAGTGAACAGGGAGACGGTTTGTGACTGAAGCACGGAGTTCATTATTCTGCAGAATAAAATGAGTGTCCGTGGAGGAGGAGGAGGAGGAGGAGAGAATGTGTGAGGAAGAACTGTGTAGTTGATGTGTGTTATATGCTCGTCTGGATGGCTGGTTTTGTCCTTCACCCCCTCTCCTCCTCATGTCCCATAAACCTTTACTGCACTTTTATCTTCCATTATTCACCCCCCTCCCCCTCCCTCTCCCAGTCCAGGTTATGCTGCAGATAATTTGTTTTTTCTTTTCTGTCGTGCGTGTAATAATCCCTCGCTTCCGGCACTCCTTTACCTCCCCCTGTGTAATAATATCCCTCTCCTCTTCGTGTTGTTGCTCACAGCCCATATCTCATGTATCTTAGTCTCGTCCGGCTATTTCTCCTCTCATATTTTACCCTTTGAATCCCTCTCTCTCCTCCTTTCCTCCCATTGTTCCTCTTCTCGTTTCTCAGCAAACTTTCCACTTCTTCTTTGTCTCCCTTCTCTCCTCTAAACCATCGTCACTGATTCCCATTGTCCCTGTCTTCCCTCGCAGTGCTCCCCTTATCTCTGTGTACTTGCCTTTCTTTTTATTCCTTTTCTCTTGTATCTGTGCATCCATCCATCACACTCTCTCTCTCTCTCTCGCAGGCTATGTATTATGTAACCCTGCTTTTGGGGGCGAGGCTGTTTGTTATGTAACCCGTCTCACTGGTGGAATACTAATGAAACACAGACAATAGAGAAATGAACATTCTCACTAGGAGCTCTGTGTGTGTAAGTAACTCAGTCTGAAGTAAGAAATAAAACACACTGTGTCCTGGCATTCCAGTGAAATAATCAACAACAGGGTGCTGTGATGAGGCTGAGTTCCTGTCACCAGCCTGAAATGGATCATTTTCTCATAACGGCACGAGTTTTATTCCTCTGACACCACAGCAATGTGCCAACAATTATGATTACGGGGTTTTTTTTGGGGTGTGTGTGTGTGTACCTTCTGTCCTTCGTTCACACACAGCTCCAGGTCACACGTTCCACCGACTGAGTGTGGTGTCATCAAGAACGTCCAATCACAAAGCAAATCCTCAAGCAAGGTCAATTCGTATAAAGTCCACTTTATTTACTGTACAGGACAAAATCTGACATTACACAACACTGACTCCAAATAAAAATCAATCAATCAATCATTACACAACACGACAACAAACGGTTAAAATAATTTTCTTAAAAAAAGTCATATTTAAACAAAGAGGACTGCATTTGGACAAATTGATGCCTTAATGCTACATATCGAACGATCCGGTGTCGGAGATTCATCGCCTGCTGGACGATTTTCACCACAATTTTAAAATATAAAGCTTGACCACAAAACTAAGCCATTCTTCGCCGCACTGTTGTGTCGTGTTCTCGACGTAGATATAAATATAAAACACATTTCAGCACTGTAGAACATCAGTAAGGAGAAACAGTGATCGAAAACGGTTTAGATTCGTACGGGTCGTTTTAAAAGCGGAACGATTTCTTGAGCACGTCGTTAAGCCTCAACGGAACGCCAAGTACAAGCACGCGCCGCTTGCGTTGTGTATCTTTTTAAAACAGGAAGCAACGATGCTTCGTAGTGAAACCGAGAGGACGCTACAGGAGTCGAGAGCATCACCGGACTCGGTTATAGTCGGAATTTCGCTCCATTTGATTTTCTGCGTCGACCCAAGATCATGACGAGGCCTTCCCCGAGCGTGCTTTTTTTTTAAGCTCCAAAGTAAACCAGATGAAATATCCGGCGTCTGTTATTGTTTATTAACGTTAAGAAGTGGAAGCTCATCATCATCGTTCTCCTGTTATTTCTATCCTTCAAAAAAAAAAAAAAACCCTAAGTGAATCAAGTTTTAGACTATACATAGTTCTTTAGTATTAAAACCCCACCTCGATGTGCTCAGGGCAGTGTGTTGCGTTCTCTCACTCGCTCACAATTCCACATCCCACTCTGGAGCCCGATCACTTCCTGTTAGACGTCAAGTGCGCTACACGGAGTGTACAAGAACTTCGCTCCATTCTTGATTGGTTATAATGAAGCTGAATTCTGAATTAACACTCATTCGACACGCTGTATGACCAAAAGTTTGTGCACCCCATGACCACGCATACCTGCTTTATGAATTTCCGTTCCTGCGGTTATAATAAGCTCCACTCTCCTTGTCTGTTCTCCTTGGCTTTCCACTCAATTTTGGGGCGTGGCTGTAGGAATTTGTGTTATATTACATTATGTTAATGCCATTTAGTAGACGCTCTTATCCAGAGCGACATACAACATACCCAGGGCAGCTTGGCGAGCAGTTGGGAGTTCGGTGCCTTGCTCGAGGGCACTTCAGCCATTCCTGCTGGTCCAGGGACTCAAACCAGTTACCTTTTGGTCCCAAATCTGCTTCTCTAACCTTTAGGCCATGGCTTCCTCAGTTGGATGAACAGGTGTTCATTCATTTCAGCAACAAGAGCATGACTGAGACCAGATGCTGATGTGGTGTAGTGGTTAGCACTGTCGCCTCACAGCAAGAAGGTTCTGGGTTTGAGCCCAGCGACCGACAGGGGCCTTTCTGTGTCTCCCCCACAGCCCAAAGACATGCAGTTAGGTTAACATGGGATAGCCTTGGGTTGAAGAGCCCAAGAGTGGCGGTGCGTCCGCAGCAGCTTTGCTCTCCTATGATGAACTGTACATTTGTGCAGTGACAATAAAGGCATTCTGTTCTATTCAGTGTTCAGATATTGAGGCTGATGAGGCTCCAGTTCCATTTCATCCCAAAGGTCTTGAGTTCAGTTGGGGTGGAGTTGAGTGAGGGCTGCTCTGTGCAGGATTACATACGTCTCATCGATGCTGAGGCTGGTGATTTCTTGCATGTTTTTGACGTAGGTGAGTCGAGATCCTCCTCTCTTGCGTCGTATGGTCAATTCAGTTGGTCTTCGAAGCCAGTGCCCGAGGGTGCGTCACTGTCTTCCTAGGAGTATTTCTGCAAGGTTTCTCCTTTTGGTGTATCCAGGACATATTCGTTGGCGATTCTATCAGTTCACTTGATGTTTAAGATAATACAAGAACAGCTGGTGGATTGTAATCCAAAGACGCTGTGTAAAATTGTGTGCTTCTAACTTTGTGTGGTAACAAGACCGTATATAAAAGTCATGGCCTAATGGTTAGAGAAGCAAGACCAAAAGGTCACCAGATTGATTCCCTGGACAAGCAGAAATGGCTGAAGTGCCCTTGAGCAACCCGCAACTGCTCCCCAGGCTGCTCTGGGTTTGATGTACATCGCTCTGGATAAGAGCGTCTGATAAATGCCTGGAAAGTAATGTAATGTAATACAGGGTCAGTCAAAATGATATTAACACTAATGGATTATTTTTTCTCCTGAATGTGTGGTGCGCCGTGATCGCTGCTGGCGTAACTGGGCCCTGCTTTTGACACCCCGACGGCGACGTCAGACGTGTAGCAGTACGCCATTGATGAACTTCCGCTATAGATCCGATTGGTTACTACTATTTAAGTGTGAACATAATTTTGACTACGAGTGAGATGGTTGTGCGTTCACATACTTTTGACCATGCACACAGTTCTCTCTCTCTCTCTCTCTCTCTCTCTCTCTCAGTGCACTATAAATGAGGAAGCAGAAAAGCCATTTGGGGTCCAGCTTCAGAAAATCAATCAATCAATCAATAACTAACATGGAGTTTATTTTACCTAATCAATAATTTTTTTTTGAATAGACTCCATTGTTATTGCACGCTCGCTCTCTCGTCCTGAGCTGATTGGTCTGTACATCCCCACAGCGCCCCCTATTGGAGAACCTAATTATCCCCCCTTTAAAAATCATAACTCTTCCTAATAACTGTCCGAGATCAGAAGTAAATATGAATTACTCGGACTTTATTGCCCTCGTTTTTGGGTTAAAAACATAAAAAGTCCATTGCACTGGTCACGGTTTATGATGTAAAAAAAAAAATCCCTGCACAACACCTCAATTATACTCTTCATCACATATACATTATACAGCTATAAATTAAATACAATATCTTGTTTATCAGATATATCATCAGTGTTATTCTACACATCACGAACAAGACGCAGAACAACAGACATCAGTTCGAAGCTGATTAATTATTCACTGTGGTGATGTAGAATTAATTTGGTAAAGGTGATGGAAGAAGAGGATTTCAAGGACTGGCGTATTTACAAAGATTTCATGCAAAACGTTTGATAAACCACGTCCCATTTCTTGTTTAACAGTAGTGGTGTGGAGGAAGTGGAAAAGAAGACGGTGTCGGATAAAGACTGCAGTCGTCAGTAAGAATAACAGTCCCTGCCTTAGTCTGAGAAAACACCGCTGCCTGTCGAGCTGCCCGCGCGTGGAGAAGTGCGTAAAAAAAAAAAACCCCAACAACAACTGGCTTTTCTTATCTTACAGAACCAAAAACGCACGGTTTTTGGAAGAAGCTGGAGGTCAGTTATCACCCGCACACCCCGAAAGAATTGATCGAATCAATCAATCAGCTCTTCACACACCACCGTCAGGCCATGCTGGAGCATGAGCTTCACTCCAGAGGAGAAAGAAAAGGACACGGAACGTCTCGGAGCTCTCGTTAGTCCTTGTCTTCTCGTGTACGCGCGAAGAAACGCCAAAAACATTCATAAAAAAAAAAAAAACCTCCAATAAGAACCAGAAACTGAAGTAACAGATATTACAAGTCATCAGGTGATGCGTAGGATATAATAACATGGTGACTAACACTATCAGCTCAGCAATAAACTCTAAAAGTGGGTCACGACAAGACAAACACAAAACAACCTCGCCTTCAGGAGGAGGAGCTCAGAAAGTAAAAAAAAAAAAATTACGAGAATTACCCCCGGGGTTATTTTGTCAACCTGGTTAACGTTAGCTACCTGTCATAACCTGTCGTGAGTCATATGAAGAGCAACATGAGGGAAACGCAGAGCTTTCCAGTGTAAAGCTCTACTCGGTTTAATATTGCCTCCGCTTTAGCACAGAACACCGAGGTTCTCAGGAATTTGTGTGTGTCAGAGTCGATCAGAAAACGCTATCAGGGTTTTGGGTTGGTTTGGTCGCTCGTTATTAGTTGTGCCTCATGTTCTTGTGAAGATTTTACGCAACGACTTCTGCTGTCTGAAAAGTGAAACAAGAACGCTGATCTGGATGAAGGAGGGCTTCGATGAGCAACATGTTTCGAGATGAAACTCAACGGCAGTGTTTGCAGCTCCACTAGTCAATCACCTCTTGTGTGTGTGTGTGTGTGTTTTTTTTTTTACAATAAACATGAACAAGTGGCTCTTGAGATCACCGTCCCCGCCCCGGTACGTCTCCTGAAGTTACCCATGATTCCTGTGTGAGCATTAGACAGAAAGTGGCTGTGTTGGGAGCTGATAACCTGCCGTGTGTCTTGGTGAGATCTGTCCTTACAGAGGGCCGTACTTGGCCTCGTAGAGAGCCATGATCTTCTTGCAGCGGCTGCAGTTCTTCCTGAGCTCGGCCACTTCCTGCCGTAGCGCCGCGTTTTCCCGCTCCAGGAAGCTGGCTCGCACGGCGATCTGGTTCTCCTTTAGGCGACGCGCGTCCCGGGAACGCTTCGCCGCCAGGTTGTTCTTCTTCCTCCTCGACCAGTACTTCTCATCCTGTCAGCGAGAAAAGAGAAAAAAAAAAAACAGGGAAGGAGTGAAATCTTTCTCAGACAAAAGAAAGAAACCCGAGATACCGCGACAACCTCCAGGTGTGTGTATAATACACAAACGAGCTTCACGTCAGAGCTGAGTTCAAGTTCCCTCCTGCAGTTTTTCTACTTCCTGATAACCCAATTAAAATAAATAAATAAAAAACCCAGACCCTGATCTGCTTTGTGAATAAATATGTACGCAGATGACTTTTGACCTCGAATCCATACTGACTGTCAGGAAGCAGCGCAGTTCAGAAAATCTAGGACGACCAGGAAGCTGAACACAGCTCATATCTTTATCCAGGGAACGAGAGCCAAACACAACAACCACCATCTGTCCAACACTCCGTGTAAACAGGTCCAGATCGCAAACCAAATACGGTCCAAAAACGTGCTGAAATCCAAAACTGAGGAAACTGGGGCATGGAACTCAAGAGAACACACACACACGCTGATTATCATCTCGAAAGACTTCACAGCTGCACGCTACACCTCCTCAATGAGAGGAAACTAGAAGGTAAACAGATGTTCACAGCACAACGGATCTCGACCCGTCACGCCGAGTTATTCTGAAAAGCGCATAATGAACTACAACTAATTAATATTCATATTCATATTAATATTCATGTTGATGCCACTACATAACAACAGGTTTGCTGGTTATAATCATGTGCTTCTGACTGAAACTAAGACGTGCTTTAAGACAGATGATAAATCAGCGAATAAGGAGCTGAAGTATTGTATACGCTCCCCGGCCACTTTATTAGGAAC
>JAOBAM010000015.1:3598250-3611503 GCA_025212355.1 Notarius kessleri
TATTTTATTTTGTTTGTATTTTGTTTATGAAGCAGTCTCACATAACATTTTGTTAAGGGTCATGAGTAGATTGGTTCTGGGGGTAAAGTGACCAAAAGGGGGAGGGGAAAAAAAGGAGGGACACGGAGAGGGGGAAAAAGAGACGTGAGAAGAGTGAGGCTGTATGTATATGTTCAGTCTGCAATAAACGGCATTTCTATAAACCACCTGTAGCCCATGTGTTCCACGCCCGGTGAGAAGGACGAGAGTTTCCACAAACGTGTGCCAACTTAGTGGGTTACACCATATTTAATGTAATGCAAATAGTGCAACAATTTAAGAATAATGTTCCTCAATGTAAAATTACAAAAAAATTGGGGATCACAAATTTTGTAGATTCATTGATCTACAATGATCTTCAGGCCCTCAGGCAACACTGCATTAAAAACAAACATGTGTCTGTAGTGGAAATCACTGCAAGGGCTCAGGAACACTTCTGAAAATCATTATCTGTGAACACAGTTCATCAATGCATCTACAAATGCAAGTTAAAACCATACAATACCAGTCAAAAGTTATGTAGTAGTAATGAGTGTGTCCAAACCTTTGACTGGTATTGTATATAAAAAATATCCAGAAACACCACTGCCTTCTCTGGGCCCGAGCTCATTTAAAATTGACTGAGGCAAAGGGGAAAGTTGTCCTGTGGTCTGACGATTTGAAATTTGAAATTCTTTTTGTAAATCATGGATGCCACGTCCTCCTGCCTAAACATTAGAGGGACCATCCGGTTTGTTCTCAGCACACAGTTCAAAAGCCAACATCTGTGATTGTATGGGGGCATTAATGCACTTGAAATGGGTAGCTTGCACATCTGGAAAGGCACCATTAATGCTGAATGATATATACAGGTTTATGCTGCCATCCAGATGATGTCTTTTTCAGGGAAGCCTTTGCTTATTTCAGCAAGACAATTCCAAACTGCATTCTGCATGTTTTACAACTGCATGGGTTTGTAGTAAAAGAGTCCAGGTGCTAAACTGGCCTGCCTGCAGTCCAGACCTGTCACCGATTGAAAACATTTGGTGCATTATGAAATGAAACATACAACAAAGGGGACCATGAACTGTTGAGCAACTGAAATTGTATATCAGGCAAGAATGGGACAATATTTCTCTTTCAAAACTACAGCAATTGGTCTCCTCAGTTCCCAAACATTTAATGTTGTTAAAAGTAGAGGTGATGCAACACAGTGGTAAACAAGACCCATCCCAGTTTTTTTGAAACGTGTTTCTGACATCAAAGTCAAAATGAGCATATATTTTAAAAAAATAAATAAAATTTCTCAATTTCAACATTTGATATCTTGTCTTTCTACTATTTTCAATGAAATATAGGGTTTCTGTGATTTGCAAATTATTGCAATAGTCAGCTGGGATAGGCTCCAGCTTGTCTGCGACACTGTAGAACAGGATAAGCGGCTACAGATAATGGATGGATGGATTTTTTTTTAAATTTACAGTTTGCACAGCGTCCCGACTTTTTTGGAATTGGGGTTGTAATAAACATTACCTAAATGGTAATTTATCGCACTGTAAGAGGAATCAAACACTCCAGGATGTGATCCTATAACAAAACAATCGACTTTACGGTGTTAACTGTAACTCCGCTTCATCACACTAGCCTGTTTTGGATTATTTTCCTATAAAAGCATGACCCACAGTGTTAGTCTCACAGGTGTGCTCTGTAATCTAACACATCCAGGCAGGAAGGTTCTTTGTCATTCCGTGAATCAGATTTGGTTTCTCCTGATCCGGAGCGCTGGGGTTTGGTGATCAGAGTGTGAAATGAAGAATTAAGAGGCAGGTCTGTGAGCTGAGAGAGAGCGCTGCAGTGGAATGTGAGGAATGTGGCGTCTCTGTTTACACCGTCAGCAGTGCCACATCATCTCCAACTGATAACCAGGGGAAAGGTTCTCCTTTTATTTCACCGTCTCCTCCCTTCAGAGAACAACCTGCCTTTACTATCAACCCAACTGCTGTCTGTAGGTGTGTCTACTCTGACTGCTATCTGTAGGTCTGACTGCTCTGACTGCTGTCTGTAGGTCTGTCTGCTGTCTGTAGGTCTATCTGCTCTCTGTCTGCTGTCTGTAGGTCTGTCTGCTCTCTGTCTGCTGTCTTCTCTCTGTAGGTCTGTCTGCTCTGTCTGCAGGTCTGTCTGCTGTCTGTAGGTCTGTCTGCTGTCTGTAGGTCTGACTGCTCTGACTGCTGTCTGTAGGTCTGACTGCTGTCTGTCTGCAGGTCTGTCTGCTGTCTGTAGGTCTGTCTGCTCTGACTGCTGTCTGTAGGTCTGTCTGCCGTCTGTAGGTCTATCTGCTCTCTGTCTGCTGTCTGCTGTCTGTAGGTCTGTCTGCTCTGACTGCTGTCTGTAGGTCTGCCTGCTCTGACTGCTGTCTGTAGGTCTGTCTACTGTCTGTAGGTGTATCTGCTCTCTGTCTGCCGTCTGTAGGTCTATCTGCTCTCTGTCTGCTGTCTGTCAGTCTATCTGCTCTCTGACTGCTGTCTGTAGGTCTGACTGCTGTCTGTAGGTCTGTCTGCTCTGACTGCTGTCTGCAACACTGACTTTAAGAAGTAAAAATAAATTAATTAATCCAGACATACATTCATAAGTAAATACACCCTCCTTGCTTCTTTCACTCTGCCTAGCTACGGTGGTGATTATTCTGTCACTCATTATTCTGTCATTAATTTAATGATTAAATAGAGGGATGAAAAGAGACAAAATTAAAAAGAAGAAGAAGAGGGAAAATAATGCATGAGAGAGAGAGAAATGTAAAATGTAAAAAGAGGGAGAAACCATGAGAGAGAAGGAAAAGGGGTGGAAGGAATGGAGAATAAAAGTAGAAAGAGTAAAAGAAACAGAGAAAGTGAGATGAAGATGGGATGGAGAGAGAAAAAAAGAGGAGGAGGAGGAGGAAAGAACAGACAAATGAAAGAGGAAAAAATCAGAAAAAACAGAGATGAGAGGGAGAAGACTGGAAGAGAGGGGGATGGAGGGAAAGAGCAGGAGAAAGAGAAAGGGAGAAGAAGAGGAGAAGTGAGTGAGTTTGATATGAGATGAGAGAAAGAAACAGAGAGGGAGTGAGAGAGACAGAGAGATATATTACCAAATAAGGTTCCTTCTGACCTCACTCTCTACTTACACACACACACACACACACACACACACAGTGTGTAAGAGGAGCAGGGTGTGGCTCTGTGAGTACAGAGAGTCCATTCACTTTCACATGCTACCACTATCAACATCACCAGCACTCCCACTGCCCAGTGAGCTCGGAACCAGCACCAACGCCACATTACTGCTCCTCTGAGACACACGTGTGCACGTGCGTGTGTGCGCGCTACAGAGATCCTACCAGTCTGTAACGAAACACACAGCTTTGGTTCAAGCATCTTTAGGATGTTAGAAAATTCCTCATCGTATAATGTAATAAAGAATTAAACACTGGTTTGCTCTTCCAGGAAAATAATCAACAGTGTTATTTCCCAATAACAGCCCGTCCCAGAGTGCTTTATTCCTCTTACACCACAGCAATTTATCTATGATCATTTTTTATCTGTTTAGAGTTAGCCAGCTCCTGTTCTCCCTGACGTTATAGCAGCTATAAACAGTCTTTCACTCAAAACAAAACAAACAAACAAACACCCCATGCAGCTTGTTAGAGAGAGAATGCAAATTGTAAAGTCCTTCCTCTGTCTAAAAAATGTTGGAAGTTACACCTTTACAAAGCGCTGACACTGGAGACTCCTTCAGTACACGATAAGCAGGTGTGTAGCCTACCGTTCACCTTTACTAAGCATGAATAAATTGTTTTAAAAAAATCTCAGTTTGTCAGTTATTCTTCTTAAAGTGTTTTATTCAATAACTTTTCAGTAAAGTAGAAAAAGTTTGTAAGTGAAGATTTAGAAAAACAACGTATACTAAAAATGAAGGAAAAGAGCACAACGTCTCGTTATCAAGCGAGTGCTTGTAAGCTAAGTCAATGTCAAAACATAAAAAATAGATTAGCATAACGCTACACGAAAACACTCGGCTGATAATGGTGTCCGAGCGACACTGAAACGTCGCACTCTTTTCCTTAAGTAGAAAAGGTGTTTTTTTTTTTTAGAATAACCTTTTTTTCATAAATTTTTAACCATTTTTAAACCATTAAAAAACAAAAATCCACAGCTGTAATAATATTAAACAATTATTCCACGAAACTGAATTGTACATGAGCTGATAGACGACGAGTCGCGTAGCACCAAATTGTCTATAATCCAGGTACAACGAGATTGCGCAGAATAACTGTTTTATTCGATCCACATTGACTGGATTTTGAGAAACGGAGCATTTTTATTTTTACGTTTTACAAATTTGATAAATAAAAACTTTATACAAAAACGTCCGACAAAATAATTTCTGCTTAGAATGTAAACAAACCGGCGAAATCACAGGAGCAATTTGTGAAAAATGCGATAATAATAATAATTCTTGAAAAATAAAAAAGGTACGTTCTTACCATCAAATACTTTCATTCCATATTATTATTTTGTTGCTTTTTTGTATTTTTTGTGTTTTTGTTTTCAAGTAGATTTTTTATTTCATTCTCGGTTGGTTCAGCAACACGCTCTGCCATTTTGTTTTTCTCTACTGATGGTATATGAGCTGATATCCTACTAGTAGAGTAGCCGATCAGAGTGCGCGATTGCTCATATCCAGGGAATGTGGATAGAATATTACCATATATATCACTACAGTAACATCTGAAATGGTGGTGGAGTGCGAAGTATTGCCACTTCACAGCTCCAGGGAGTCTGGATTCAATCCTGAGCTCGGGTTACTGCCTGTGTGGAGTTTCAAATGTTCTCCTCTGGGTTCTCCGGTTTCCTCCCAGTGTTAGGTTAGTCATAGGCTTCCAAGTGGTGCAACTTAAAAGCGCTTGCTCAATGGTTAAGAGCTCATGAGTTGGAATCTTGATGATGTACCAGCAAGCAAACCTGATAGAAGGGAGGAGACCCTGTCAATCATAGCCATCTGGGCAACCACAAGCAAACTTTCCTCCAAGCACGAGCAGCAGTTCCAAAAACATGTGGTTGTCAGTCTTCGTATGATCGTAGGAACCTGGCCAGAGTGAGCACTGTGGATAGACTGGTGTCCCAGTGTTCCTGGGAAAAGTTCTGGATCTACTGCAACCCTCACCAGGATGAAATGGTGATGAAGAAGTGATGATGTGGCAGCTAAAAAACATCACAAACTAATAGGTTGCTTATGGAACTATAAGTGGTTCTTCTCCGGTAGGATCTCCAGACCTTTTTATGTATAAGGAGAGAGTGACGAATGATGAGTGTGGGCGTGGCTTTCATAGGATTCACACTTGAACTTTGACCTACATTTATAGTTGAACTCACAATAAAAACGCAACAAAGAAACATCACCACCAAGCATCCATTAATCCTTCTTTTCAATAACAAGCCTTTCAAAAGGTTCTTTGAAGTAACTCTCTGGGCTTTTTCACGATCGTTCTGGTTTTATCGTCCTGCGAGCAGCCTTCAGGACCACACCAGTAATGTGTTTCCCGTTTCCTGCATATGTGTCCCATCAGTGCACTAATTATCCCTCAACACCGTGTGCCAAGACTCTTTTCTTGCACAACTCCAACTTTACCCAGGCTCTTTCGACCCGAGGCCCTGCGGCCGTGTCACTGTGGGTGTGTATCTGCATGTGTGAGGGTGTGTGTCCTTAAATGGCATGAAATTTCACCCATTGCTCTCAACAGAGCCTCCAAACAATCGACACTGCCATCAGGACAGCAAATGGAAAGCAAATGGAAAGCATGTTTGTTCCTCTGTTTCTTTCTCACTTCACCCCCCAGCTCTCTCTCTCTCTCTATCCCTATCCCCCCCCGTTGGTCCTTCCTGTGTTTCCTTGTAATCAGCTACAGGAACAAGCGCTGATAAACATGCTGACTCACAACAATCCGGAAAACTTACAATGTGGCAATGCACATACTCACGACTATACTCAGAACCGCTCGAACCCCCAGCAGAAAAACAACACATGCTCTGTGGTGGGTGGGAAAATCTCCCATAACATCCTTCCTGTGCCATCAAGGCGCATTGGGTGGCGCTGATCAACTGAGCTATGTAATAGACGAGAGACAGAGAGGTATAGAAACGGAGATCAGCGCCGCCCAATGCGCCTTGATGGCATGGGACAAACATTATGAAGGATTTTCCAACCCATTAGACAGCTCTCCTCGTCGCATGACACCTACCAACCAGGAAGGTCAAAGGTCATCATGTACTTCCTCCAAACCAACCGAATCTTTTTGAACTGCTGCGGTGTAAGATACTCAGAGAAAAGTGCTATCCGCCCACTTCTGTATGCACGAGCTCACAGACATCCGTGATTAGCTAATGTCGCTGTGATTGACAGGGGAGAGAGAATGACACACCTCCCTCCCTCCTTCCTTGAGAGCACAAGCCAGTTTTCTACCGTGCAAAGGCAAACTGCAGTATAAAACAGTCCAATAGCATCACCAACGCGATATGGAGATACTGCAGTTTAGCTCTCTTGAGCTCCTGGCCATGGATGGCTGGGATTCAAACTAGGGATCTGCGGATGACTTTTCTCTTGCGCCACATGGGAGCCCTAGTTTACCAATTTTTTTGTGTAAACATGAGCCTCAAATGCATATGGATGTCATTGAAGCCCTGCCTCTTCAAAGTGTAAGGATAGAATAGCCATGTTAGAGAAGCCATGGCCTAATGGGTAAAGAAGCAGCTTTGGGACCAAAAGGTCACCAGTTTGATTCCCTGGACCAGCAAGAATGGCTGAAGTGCCCTTGAGCAAGGCACCGAACCCTCTACTGCCCCCCCAGGCTGCCCTGGGTATGCTGTACTTCGCTCTGGGTAAGAGCGTCTGCTAAATGCCTGTAATGCAATATTGATTTGATGTCATGTGTTGGATTTAGTCTTGATGAGGTGTTTTGTCTAATTATTCCGACTTGGAGTTCAGACATTCCAAGTATTATCATCATCATCATCATCATCCCTGGACCATACCCTGCCACTCCACCAGATGGCACCATCACCAGAATTCACTTCCTGTCTCTGGATTATAAAATATAAAAACACATGGTTTCATCACACGTTGCGAAGTCTTGCTAACGTCTCCCATGCTAATCCTGATTATGGAGTCTTATCTGTGTATGGATATTCGCTATCCCTGGCCTGACTAGTCGTTTTTTTTTTTTTTATCTGTAATGTTTACCGACTTTGGGTCGTTACAACAATCTGTTCATTTTGAACATTTTTTCGACACACTCCGTACTTACTGTTTGTTTTTACTCTTCCACATCTGTATCTTCTCAGGGAGGTTTCTTCTCACCACTGTCACATCTGGACTGTTCATTTTTTAACACTTAAATCTATATTTCTGTGAAACTGATTTGTAACAGTGTCAATGGTTAAAAGTGTTACACAGATCAAATCACACTGAACTGAACTGTGTGGATGAAGACTGAGGTGTGTGTTTATGGACACTTTCACTGCTCGTGAGCTACAGACGCCTCGTAAATCTGTCGCAAAATGAAGTTCACTTCAGACAGCAAACATCTAATCAACTATACACACACACACATGCACACACGCGCGTGGACACGCCACTGTAATCTGATGGCATGCGGAGTATGCAGTGTAGATAGCATTTCACAAATAAACTAAAAGCAAATAGATTGCAGAGTCTGTGTGTGTGAGAGAGAGAGAGAGAGAGAGAGAGAGAGTGCAGGGGAATTCAGCAGCCTTTTCTCTCACTCTCTCTCTTTCTTACCCACTCGCTGTGTTCTTTTGCCCTTATATGGTAACAGAGTAGTGAACAGAGAGAGAGAGAGCGAGAGCGTGGAGGTGTGGTCGATTGTTTCAGGGCGGAAGAGGTGTGGAGTTACGCCAGCTCACTCACTCATTCCCTTCCTCCTCTCCTTTGTCACTCCTCCACCTTGTTCCTCACTTTTCTTTAGGGAGCACTCATATATATATACCGTACACACACACACACACAGGGTTAGTCAAAATCATGTTAACACTTAAATGGTAGAAACTGTTTATTCACAAAACATACATCATATGTGCAAGATGATTTAGAGGACGGACTCAACCAACCGTCTCAAAACCAACGAGCAGCCGTACCATTTAAAGCCCAGACACACATTTCGTGGGGAAACGTCACCCATGGCGTACGTCTATCTGCAGGAGAAAAATAATCCATCAGTGTTAACATAATTTTGACTAACCCTATATATACACATTTTATATATACATACACACATATATACACAGACAGACAGACAGTGTGTTTCTGTGTGTATGATATTAAGCAGTTGTCTTTGGTGGAATGTCTCTTATCTCTGTCTCTAGAGCATCAAAATTAAAGACCCCTCCCCCTCCAGTCCATACACACACACAACCCACAGTCTCTCAGTGAAGTGGGAACGAAGTTTCAGAATAAATGTACACCAACGAATCTACAAACATCTGTCTGTCTGTCTTGTCTGTCTGTCTCTATTTCTCTGTTACTCACTCTCTCTCTCTCTCTCTCTGTCTGTTTCTCTCTACCTTTCTGTCTCTCTCTGTCTGTCTCTCTGTCTGTGTCTTTCTACCTCTGTCTTTCTCTCTACCTCTCTGTCTATCTCTGTCTGTTTCTCTGTCTCTGACTGACTGAGAGACAGACAGACAGTCAGTCAGTCAGTCTTCTCACCTCTGGCAATAAGATAAGGATAGAAAGTGTAAGGACACAAGATCCTCAGAGTAGAGCCTTGGACCAGATCCTCAGAGCAGAACCTCAGAGTAGATCCTTAGAGTCAATCCTCATAGGAGATCCTCAGAGTCAATCCTTGTAGGAGATCCTCAGAGTATATCCTCAGAGCAGAGCCTCAGAGTAGATCCTTAGAGTCGATCCTCAGAGTAGATCCTCAGAGTCAATCCTTGTAGGAGATCCTCAGAGTAGATCCTCAGAGTCAATTCTTGTAGAAGATCCTCAGAGTAGATCCTCAGAGTAGAGCCTCGGACTAGAGCCTCAGAGTAATGCCTCAGAGTAGATCCTCAGAGTCAATCCTCAGAGTAGAGCCTCACAGTAGAGCCTTGGACCAGAGCCTCAGAGTAATGCCTCAGAGTAGAGCCTTGGACCAGAGCCTCAGAGTAACACCTCAGAGTAGATCCTCAGAGCAGAGACTCAGAAGAGCGCCTCAGAGTAGATCCTCAGAGTCAATTCTTGTAGAAGATCCTCAGAGTAGAGCCTCGGACTAGAGCCTCAGAGTAACGCCTCAGAGTAGATCCTCAGAGTCAATCCTCAGAGTAGAGCCTCACAGTAGAGCCTCGGACTAGAGCCTCAGAGTAGATCCTCAGAGTCAATTCTCAGAGTAGAGCCTTGGACCAGAGCCTCAGAGTAACACCTCAGAGTATATCCTCAGAGCAGATCCTTAGAGTCAATCCTTGTAGGAGATCCTCAGAGTATATCCTCAGAGCAGAGCCTCAGAGTAGATCCTTAGAGTCAATCCTCGTAGGAGATCCTCAGAGTAGAGCCTCAGACCAGAGCCTCAGAATAGCACCTCAGAGTAGATCCTCAGAGCAGAGCCTCAGAATAGCGCCTCAGAATAACACCTCAGAGTAGATCCTCAGAGTTGATCCTCTTAGGAGATTCTCGGAGTAGGTCCTCAGAGCAGAGCCTCAGAATAGCGCCTCAGAGTAGATCCTCAGAGTCAATTCTTGTAGGAGATCCTCAGAGTTGATCCTCAGAGTAGAGCTTTGGACCAGAGCCTCAGAATAGCACCTCAGAGTAGATCCTCAGAGTCGATCCTCGTAGGTTCTGAAAGATGGAGGCAGCTCAGGAAGTTCATAAGGGCACATTAAGGTATATTGTGTTTTCCTACTCATGTGGTTCTTTTTCTACTGTAGAGAGCCATAAATAACTAGACAAATCATAATACAGTCTCTCTCTCTCTCTCGCACACACAAACAAAAGCCTCTTTAAATCTCATTAAACGTAATAGATTTCTCGTTCTCATGTTAAATTGTAAACTGATCTGTAGAAGAATTTGTATGAATAAAACAAACCAGGTTTCCTGCCCGTGAGCTCATAAGGGAAGGTTCGAACTCTCCTCTCTCCATGCATAATGCAAATCGTGACAAATTTGAAAGAGTGGGTGCATGTTGCATGATTTTTTTCACTACTAATGTTTTCACAGACACAATATGACAGTTATTGCAACCTGAAAGATTTTGTTTCATCTTCAGGGTGCGCAAACTTTTTTAAAAAAAAAAGAAACTTTTCCTTATAATAAACGACCTCCTGTACCATGTGATCACAGAGCAGCCACTTGTCTTACAGACAGAGATTAGCCCGGGAGGTTCTCCACATGGCTGTAACGTGTATGGATATACTTATATAAATGTGTGTGTGTGTGTGTGTGTGTGTGAGACCCAGTCAGCTGTACAGTTGCTCTGTATGTGGAAGTGATCCTCAGGGGAAACACGACAGCCTCATATACAGGAGTGTAATAAGCACTTGTGGTTGATGGGGAAAGCATGATGTCATCTGTGGTCGAGTAATAACATACTGCGATCAGAGAGACAGAGAGAGAGAGAGAGAGAGAGATCTTGTGACATTATGAGACTGGTATGATGTTCTCATGTCATATATTGTTACTGCAGGTGGCTGAGAGACTGAACTGATGACAGGGGAGGAGAGAGAGAGAGAGAGACAGACAGACAAAGCGAGCAAGACAGACAGACAGAAAGGGAGAGAGAGACAGACAGACAAACAGAAAGGGAGGGGGAGAGAGAGAGAGACAGACAGACAGAAAGGGAGAGCGAGCAAGACAGACAGACAAAGGGAGGGAGAGAGATAGAGAGAGAGGGAGACAGACAGACGGAGGGAGAGAGAGCACACAAGAGTGAGAGACAGACAGACAGAACAGGAGGGAGAGAGAGCACAAGAGTGAGAGACAGACAGAACAGGAGGAAGGGAGAGACAAAGAGAGAGAGAGCACAAGAGTGAGAGACAAAGAAAGAGAGAGACAGACAGAAAGAGAGAGATAGATAGATAGAGAGTTAAGCCTATAACCAATAGCTTAATTCCAGGATTAAAGGAATAGTTTGGCCTAAAACTGGCCCTGTTGTTCCCCAATTTACCTCCAAATAAAACTCATCACCTCCCCAAACAAACATTTTAACAAACCCTGTGACCTCCTGTGCTGCAGTGTTTTATTCCTCTTAGACCACCGCAATGTGTCAATAATTACAGTTTGTTCTTCTTTAAAAAGGACATCAGACATTTTATCCGTTTTTAGTTACATTTAATGTCGTGGAATGTCTGTGAGTCAGGCTCGCTCCCGTTCTCACTTGCATTATCGCAGTCATTCTCTCTGTCTCTCTCTCTTTTTCTTTCTCAAAGTCAATAAGACAAACAACAACAACAAAACCTCTGCATTTTGTCATGTTACCAAGAAACCACAAAGAAGCGTAAACTCCTCTGTCCTGAAGATGTCAGGAATCTTAGTGACACTTCCAGCTCTGTTACAGAGCGCTGACACTGGAGACTCCTTCCATCAGGGTTCATTAACGTTAATCATCATCTTTTTCCAGGAAACTTCACCACATCAACGCTTACACATGGTCTTTAATCTGTTTCTGTGGAGCATCTGCCGTACAAATCCCTGCAGTTACTTCTACAGTATAATTAATATAAAAGATATAATCGAGAAAATTAATCAGTACCTTCCGACCAATCAGATACAAGAATTCAACAGCTCGTTCGCTAGTAATGTCATTTTTTTCAGGTTTTTTTTTTGAATGATAGTGACATCCTGTTGGCAAGGCTATTTTTTTCCCTCAGAAACTCTGTCTTGTTTTTTTTTTTTTTTGCTCAAACCTCACAGATTTGCATAGTCACATGATTAAAGTCCAACTAGTTCAGTTTGGTGAAGTGAAATTCAGCTCTAAAGGAAATGAACTCCTTTTTTACTTTCCTGCATCCTGTTTTTCATTCAAGCGAACCAGCCTCTTTGCCAGTCAAATTTCGTTAGCGTTCAGCCTGACAGACTGTTTATTTGCCTTTAGGAGCCCTGATAGAGCTGTGGGCGGAGACTCGTATTATTAACTAGCGTTAAGGGAAAGTGTGCAGGATCGAGTCCCGACACAAACCCGGGTGTGTCACCTGACCAGGATGCACAACAGAAGCTGAAGACAGCTATAGAGTTCAGTCCAAGTGAATAAGTGAAGTAGTGAAAGATTTAGTGTGTTAATGATTCAGACAGACACGCAGAGAGAGTGAGCGATGACTGACTGAAAGACGAGAGGACGTGAACTCATACTGAGGAAATTATATGAGGCAAAGCGGTTTACGCTGATGCCGTCATTGGCTGTAAAAACTGCAATGAAGACACGCTATAATTATGTACAAATCACAGAGCGCACCTGTATGTGATGACAAGTGATCTCTGTGTAATAATTATCCCAATACTAAAGCATTAAAGCAGCCATATGTAACTTATTTTCATTTATAAACATTGATAAAGAAAGAAAACGTTCCTCCATGTTGCTCTGGAGAACCTAAAACATTAAAATCAATTTGTCAACATGGTCTAATTGGTCCCACAGCTTCTACTGCGTCTACCCATGATGCCATTCAATGACCTGCTGATAGCGGTACAGTGGGATTAATCCCTCGCTTCATCTCAACGTAAACAGATGAAGTTTCAATTACATCTACGCTCGATTTGAGCACATCCTGTAAGATCGAATGTCAAAGTCTCTCCCTCCTTTGCCAGGATCTGGTCTTCCCCGAGAGTCTCTCATCCAAGTCCTAACCAGGCCCTTAAGACGCATTGGGTGTCGCCGATCTCCGTTTCTTTGTAACTATATCGGCTATAGTAATAGAAGTAAGTTATTTATAATTATGCTATCTATTATCACTCAGATGAGGATGGGTTCCCTTTTGAGTCTGGTTCCTCTCAAGGTTTCTTCCTCATGAAGTCTCAGGGAGTTTTTCCTCATCACTGTCACCACAGGTTTGCTCATCAGGGATAAATAAATTTATTAGGGATAAAACTACCTCATTACCATAATTCTCTGTAAAACTGCTTTGCAGCAATGTCTGCTGTTCTCATCTCATCTCATTATCTCTAGCCGCTTTATCCTGTTCTACAGGGTCGCAGGCAAGCTGGAGCCTATCCCAGC
>JAOBAM010000015.1:3809843-3820108 GCA_025212355.1 Notarius kessleri
CTCTCTCTCTCTCTCTCTCTCTCTCTCTCTCTCACACACACACACACACACACACACACACACACACACACACACATTGACCCAGGTCACATATGTATTTCCTGGCAGATGCAAACTCTAAGCTTTCTATGTGTCAGAAAATATCTGAGCCAGGTCGCACTGTGGTCTGTCCATACAGAAAGCGGGCCTCGTTCCAAACGTAATTACGCCATTATGAGACACTCAGCAGACAAAACCCAGTAGGGAGCTTTTCTTGAGCCGCAGTAGTAATCACACATTTAAAAAAAAACAAAAAAAAACAGGAGGAGTGTGTTGTGCATTTAAAAAAAAAAACTGACATGGTCTCTGTCTCTTTGCCTGTAAGACTTTTAACGTCGCTCTGAATGAACCCCATCACATAAAGAAGTGTTTGTGTTCAATTTTAAAAAATAGAGACTTTTTTGGTACTTCTACAGGTCTGTGATGTCACAAAAAAACAAAACACTCGACTGATTTTGGACTAAACGTCCAATTTTCTAATGATTACATGTGAGCGTTCAGCCACAGAATGTGCGCGCTAAACTAGCTGCTTTATCGTTAACAAATTTAGCTGCTATTAAATAAATCACTGAGGATATGACAAAGTAAATTAGGTCTCTGAGTTATTTATCTGTCTTGCGAGTTCCGCTCATGCTAATGCTGTAAGACTTACAGGTGGCAGGAAGGTGTAGCACATTTACGTGGACGATACAGGTGCAGACACGTTCCTACGGCATTTACAAATGTGAGACTTACTGTAGCAACGTTTTATCATTCTACACAGATTATTTTTAATAGTTTAAGACAACGCACACAAGTCTTATGTTTCTTTTTAGTGCTACAATACAGTAAATTACTGATATGGAGTGACAGGGCTCATGAATAACCACACTCCTGTCTCTCTCTCTCTCTCTCTCTCCGTGTGTCTTTTTCTTACCGTATTCTTGTACTGCACTTCTCTGCCATGTTGCTCCATCTCGCCTTCAGTCCCACAGGAAATGACTGGAAAAGCCAACAGGAAATGGCTCCTGTTGGACCGTGCCTGGCACGAGGGGTCCCTCAGGGTCACCGCCGAAACTGACAGAGACAGAGCCTGCATGCAACAGTGTGTGTGTGTGTGTGAGTGAGGGAGAAAAACAAAAACAAGCCATGTTTGAGAACACACACTGCTTTATCAATTTCTGATTCCAGTCAAGAAACAAGCAATATGGAAGTAACAATGATATCCTGATAACAGTGAGTGTGTGTGTGTTAGTGTTTGACCTCTAAGGAGCTTTTATCCACGGCGACAGTGAGGCGTCCATCCACGCACTGCACGCTGACGACCTTCCTGCTGTCCACACCATCGCTGACCTCGTGAGACAGCCAGTGTCTCAGCCACGTCTCTTCCACCTTCGCCTCCTTGACAGCCTGCACTGTGTGTGTGTGGAAAGTGATAGAGAATTCATATTCAAACGGCAGGGATATTAAACACCAGTTGGTTTTGATTTCAGACTATAGTGCATAGGCTGAGATTTGAGACACAACCTTTGCTACACCCTGCTCTGCTCAACTCAACTCAGTGATTAACATTCATTATTAACACTGTTGTGTAAATCTCTCTCTCTCTCTCTCTCTCTCTCTCTTAATTTACTCACTGACTTTTCTCAAATCTACTATAATCTACTATCTGTTCATTTTCCTGTTTAAATGAACAAATCAAGGTCTTCAGCACTCCCTTATCTTCATAATATGGACCATGAAGAGAAGTGTATGGTTTATTTTTAAAAATATTTTTATATTGTTTTACACTAGCACAGAGTCTGTGAAGGACATTAGTGCATTTTACCAGATCAGTAAGTTTATATTTTCAGATACAGGGAAGCCTTAAGGACAGTGTTGAGGAGTTTACATTTTGAGGTTTCTCACTAACATGATAAACTGCATATTTTTTGTCATTAGGATTCTACTGCTGATGGCTGACAGTCATCACGATGTTGAGCCTGACTTCAGTAACCGTCAGTTACACTGATGCTTTTTCCTGAAAGTCTCTTTTTGTATGCTGTTGTTCGCCTCAGTCTGCCGAATTTGAGTGCACCTCTGGTTTGTGCCTGTCTCAGTATATCAGTCTTTACTTGTATCACAAAACTGAGGATTAAAACTTACCAACAGAGCAAACTATTATGTTCTCTCCTATAACTGTCTTAAATGAAGAATTTTTAATCAAACCTCTTATAATAATAATTTCTTCCACTAGCAATTGCTATGTATCTAAATCCTTTAACTAGCAGTTATCAGACCCCTAGTTAAAAACAAAACAAAACTGATCTCAACCTCTGACCCTGCTGGCATAGCAATTGCGGTCATACCTACTTTGGAATAACTTTCATGAAATGTATCAGTCAGGATTTAGGCCTCATCATAGTCCTAAGGCAGTGCTGGTTAAAGTAGTAAATGACATACTACTGGCTTCTGATCAGGGCTGTGTCTTCTTGCTTGTGTTGCTTGACCTTAGTGCAGCCTTTGACACCATTGATCATACTATTCTCCTTGATAGACTAGAAAATGTTGTGGGAGATAAAGAAATGGCCCTCTCCTGGCTCAGGTCTTCTTTAACTGATCGCTATCAGTTTGTTGATGGCAATGTGATCTCTCTATGCATACAAAGGTAAAGTTTGGTCTTAGAATATTCTGTCTTAGGCCCACTGCTTTTTTCTTTAGATGTTACCTCTGTGTAATATTATTTGTAAACATGGCATTATCTTCCACCATTATGCTGATGACACACAGTTGTATGTTTCTGCAAAGCCAGATGAGAGACATCAGCTTAAAAGATTTGAGGAATTTGTAAAGGACATTAGACACCAGATGCTTATGAAGCAGTCATCATTGCTAGCAATGGACAGTCGACGACAACGATAAATAAAATTGACTTGACATGACTAATCATGATATTATCTCATCATGTTTTGCCCTGCACATTTAACTTGTAACTTTATAGGAGTAACCCATAAAACACCCATCCCCCAATGTCATCGGCCATCGCGGTGTTTCACTGTAGATGTCGTCATATTCCAATTCATGACACATGACCCAAGTGATGGCAAGAAGTAACTTGTCTCGCAGACAGTCCACGATATTTGGCACAATTGTTTGCACAAATGTCACTGTGGTATAAGAAGAATGAAATACTTCAGGACATCCTGGCAACGGTGATAAAAGTAACTCTGCTCTACATCGAGCTGCATTACACAAATCAAAGGCGTCAATGCAGCACTCCTTTATCTTTATAACATGGACTATATTGTTTTACATTAGCCTGGAGCCTGTGAAGGACATCAGGACATTTAATCAGATCGGAAATTAAGAAAACACCAAACATTTTCACTCAATAGAAGGTCATATTTGCTCACACTGTCCGCTGTGTTTATTATATTGTCCTACACATTGTTCTGTACGATCTGTCCTGTGAGAACTGTGTGTACAGAGCTGCTGTGTTGTCTGTGTTGCATGTGATCCTCACATTTAAACTCACTGTATCTGCATACACGGATTGGATCTGATCCTGGATTTGAACCGGATTTATTTTGAAGGTGCTGAAGACATGTTTGATCTTAAAGGGTTAAAGAGCTGCTGGGGGTATCAGGTGACATCAGCAATCAAATTAATCAATGTGTCTCTAATGGAAATGCATTTGACTGTAAAGAGCCATGGAGCACAATAGTAGATAGATACAGACGGGCTAAGATTCTGGCCTTACCTGCACCACCGCCTTTCAGCTTGATCACAAGGCGATTGGCTAGATGAGCTTCTGTGTATGACATCACAGAGGGATAGCCATTCTGATTGGCCCAGGCAAGCAGGTCAGGGGTTGTGAGGAGATCAGGGACAATAGTGCTGCTCATGGTGAGGTCGGGCTTGGGAGGATAGAGAGGCGTCACACTGTGAGACGACTGAGAGAAAGAAAGAGAGAAAGAAACATGTGGAATCAAATGTCAACTTTGGAAGGTGAGGTTATTTTGATGGTAAAAACAGTTTCAGTGAATAAAGAGACATCTTACGTGAATTGTGATGTGGCCACGGAGACCCGGAGTCACAAGAGCCCAGTTTACCGGAGCGGCACTGCTCAACACTAACACTACATTGCACCACCCAGCATCAGCCACTGGGGGCAGCAGAGAAACAGACACCTCCACCTGTAACGACCTGAACAGAGTGCAAGAAACAAAATATAAGACAATGTTTGGCTAGCATATGAGGGTAATTGTGCAGCTGTAGATTTCACATCAGAGATGTTCACTTGGTGCAGTAGGTTTGTTCACTCTTGCTGGTTGTGAGATAGCACATTCATAATCCAATTTGTGTTATTTTTTCAAGGAAAAAGGGTTTATGCTATTGGCTCAGGTTTCACAAATTTGCAAGGTGAAAGCTCACCTGGATACACTTGACACAAAGGAAAATTAACCAATTTCTTTTCAGATTCAAATAAATTGGCATTTTTCATTAAGACCAATGGATTCATGTCTTGAACACAATGTCTCACGAGGTATAGAAGCTTCTCCTAGAAGTTTATGTGCTAGAATATTCCATATACCCACACTGGAAACATGTATGTGCTATGTAGACAGTTTGGAGATGTAAAGCAATGGAAGAACATGACTGGAAATAAGGTACTCACCTGGTTGCTTCTTCTTCTTTCAGCTGCTCCCATTCATTAGGGGTTGTCAAATATTGATTTGGCAATATCCTGATGCAACCCTCTCCAATCTATCTGGGCTTGGGACTGGCTAACACTAAGTATGCACTGGTTTGTACAACCCAGTGGCTGGATATTTTACCTAATCTGCATGTCTTTGAATTGTGGAGGAAACCACAGCACCAGGAGGAAACCACAGCACCTCTGTCAGCTTCAAACCTGGAACCTTCTTGATGCAAGGCGACAGTGCTAACCACTACACCACTGTGCCACCCTAAGGAAGTCGCCTGGTTGCTACACCCCAAAAATTCTTGGCTCACTTTCTGACTACAATGTCTTTTTTTTTCCCCCCCGAATGCAACCAAAATACAACCCAAAAAAACACCACTAACACTACTGTCCACTAATGCACTGATGGCCGAATAGGTTTTTCAGACTCCCCGTGAGCTTCTTATCCAAACAATATGGCTACTTTTCTCCTGTATGACTGGATGTTGCAGGTTCACAACATCATTTCTATTCCAAAAAAGTTGGACCACTGTATAAAACTTACATAAAATCAGAATGTGAAGATTTGCAAATCATGGAAACTCTATGTTTCATTGAAAATGGTACAAAGACTACATATCAAATGCTGAAACTGAGAAATTTTACATCTTGAATATAAAACCTTTCGAGTTTACGTTTTTGCTACATGTTTTGAATGCTTGATTACCCTGTCATACCATTGGGATTTCTAAATGCCCCAGTAAACTATGATACCATGATACCATCCAAGCCTACTCCACATGGTGTCTGTTACCTTAACAAATATGTCATTATTCATAGAAGACCGCATGCTAAGGCCAGAAAGCTGCTGGGCCACAGAGATATTATGGGATAGTATGTTCAGTCCAGCTCACCCACAGAGTCCGGAGCCAGCAGACCACAGCTTGATGACGTGCACTTCTGGGTTGAAGAGTCTCTCTGAGGAAGCGCAGCCATTCACTTCCTGTTCCTGCAGCTTGGACGCCATGTAGTTATGAGAGAGGAAAAGAGACTGCAGGCGACAAATGCTCGGCATGCTAGGATCTGAGGGTCAAGAAAATGGAAGAGGTACGACAAAACTTCAAGACTGAACTAATTACACAGTGAATAAATATTAATGTACAAATCTACATGTGACCTCTCAACATCAAAGTCATTTAAGGTAAGGTCACACATCGCCAGTTGATCCGTGAGAACCATGGCTGGGGCTAATGTGGCCATTCCGGCAGATTTTGGAGATGATCCGCCATATAAATTTGGGGGGAGTAAATATGGAAATGAAGCCACAGTAGTTGCGACAGGAGACGCTGGTAAACTGTTTACGGTTTTCACGGCTGGAGTACGGCATAGCCACAGCTAGACAAAACAAGCCACGCCCCCTAAGCGAAATTTTCATTTTCTGCAAAATGTTCCATGAACATTTTGAGCTTGATGGTTGTGATGGAATGCTACAGTAACCCCCCGTAGCTCATGTATGCCTCAAGGATGCTCACAGATGCCTTCATGGTTGTAATGGACGAATTTGTCTGGCACTTGACCTACTACAATTTTAAACATGACCAAACTTTCTGGGGATGGAAGCCACTCTCTCCCAGTTGTCAAGGTAGCTCACTGGCTCTCATGTATTCTGATGGAAAGACCCAGAACGCATGTCAGTTGACCCCCGGAAGGCCCAAAGTCATCTACCGGTGTCTATCGTGAAGTGATTCTCGCTTTGTGAGACCTCAGCATTCGAATCTAAAATTAAAACTGAAATTAGGAAACATCTAAGGTTGTGCTTTTCACTTGATGTATGTTGTAATGATCGACTTATGATGATGTCATATCGGGGGGTTAAGGGCATCGTTGCCCCCTTTTTCTCTCTCTGCTGCTTCATGAGTTAACATGCTGTCTCAGGGTTATGTGTTAATTATAATGTTCTGACGGTTTACGGTTACAGTGTCTTAAATGAAGAACAGCACTATTCCTTTGTGTCCAGAGGAATTATGTCGGCTTTCCTGAGAAAATCATGAGAATCAGTAGGTGGATCTGTACTGTGTGTGGTGTATGTGTACCCTCTCCGAGGCGGAGGTAGACACGGTTGGCACTGGCCGAATGTGTAAGCGAGGAGACTGTTGCATGACGCTGAAGGGTCCAGCGCAGTAGAGCACGAGGTCGCCACGGCAAAGAGGAGATGGCATGGACACGAGCCGACACACTCCTATTCTCCAGAGTGGAGTTCACCAAGACCTACAATACACGCACGCACGCACAAACACTGACTATTCAGTCACTTTGGCTTTTAATAACTGGGGCAACGTTCACACACACACACAGGTATAAGCGCTGACCTGCACCAGGATATGGAGATTCTCTGGCAGCCCATCGCTCTCCAGAACCCAGTGCATGGCATGCTGGGAACTCAGTACAAGAATGACTGGGCGATGGACAGGATGTGAGTAAGACAGTGGCCTCAGAACCACTGTCACCTAGATAGATAGATAGATAGATAGATAGATAGATAGATAGATAGATAGATAGATAGATAGATAGATAAACAGATGGCTATACAGATAGACAGAAAGACAGACAGACAGACAGATAGATAGATAGATAGATAGATAGATAGATAGATAGATGTACCAGTTTGTCAGTGCTGTGATTAGGCCTCTTCACAGTGACTACATGGGTCTCTTTAGCTCCGCCCTCTCTGGCAGCGCAGCCTGGCCCCGCCTCGAAGCGTTCGAGCTGAGCATGAACAGGATGCAGCACCCCCGCAGGAGAGACTCCGCACTGCAACGTCACTTCACCTGCTCACAGGCAGAGAAAATACTTTTAATCCAAACCACAAATACTCACACACACACACATCAAGTTCAAACACACACACACACAGAGCAGCAAGCTTCATTCTGAGTGCAATCCAGTATTCTTAAGCTGGAGCGTGTGTGCACGTGTGTGTAAATCTTTTCACCTCCATCTTTAAATTATATTTCTAAATCCTGTTCCTCTCAGTGAGCTGGAGTGAAAGCTCGAGACGGTTCTGTGGTGAAGAACTGAGAGCTCAGAGAGGAGCCTGGTGCTGGGTCACGCTCGGCACTCATACACACATAGGTGTCTGTGGCACTGACTGGTGAAATGCTAACCTATTCACACACACATGCTTTAACACACACTCCCGAGGTGTGCCTGTGTGCATCGTGCGTCTTTAACACCATACTCTCCGCTCCTGGACTGAGCTGTAAGATTTCTCTCTGAAACACAAACCCAAGCCTGGTGCTATCGCTTTCGGATCGGCTCAGACTGCACAGAACAGAACTTAAAATCTGATATTTAATCTCTTTCAGGAAAGTACAACCACATGAAAATCACATGATGTGAAAAGAACAATAAAACAGATGCAAAACACAAATTTTCAAGTGGGTGTAGCTTGTGAATTTTAGCCTCACTAATCACAAAGCCTGCTTTCTTTTGTCCCTGAAAGACTTAGCAAGTGAAAGCTAAACTATGCTAGCAAGATCATATTAAAATAGCAAGCAAAAGCTAAGCTACAAGTGAAGACTGAACTCGCAGGAGAAAGTTAAGATAGCGAGTGAAGCGTAAACTAGTGAGTGGATGCTAAGCTAGCAAGTGAACACAGAACTAGCAAGAAAAGGCTAAAACAGAGAGTGAAGTCTAAACTAGTGAATAATGACTAACATAACAAGCGAAAGCTAAGCTACCAAGTAAGAAGTTAAGACAGCAAGTAAAGACTAAATCATCAAACAATGGCTAAACTAGCGGGAGAAAGTTAAAACAGTGAGTGAGAACTAATCTAGCTTTAAAAAAATTAAGATAGTGAGTGAAGAGTAACAAGCAAAAGGGATTAAAGCGGACATGTTATACACTTTTCGATGATTTTATATTATTCCCTGAGATGCTTTTGCAAAGTTTGTGAGTTGTTTTTTTTTTTAATGCCTTGGTTGTTTTTTCTCATGTTGTTTTAACGTGGTATGAAAACCCAACAGGTTAAGACGGGCTGATTTCTCAGCTGTGGTGATTTTATATATTAAATATGTAAATAGCTTCACTCTGATTGGGTAACATCTTTAAACAGAACTCGGTCAACCACACCCCTGGAACTGTGTCACTACAGTCTTCATGTATTTGTTTTAATGATGACATCCAGATTGGGAAGCCATGGCCATCTAACCTTGTCGTCATTGGTGTAGCCCGAGGTCGAGTATCCTTTCCAAGATGAAGGCGCAGGGTGCGTGAAACGGAGATGACTTGAGAGTCCAAGATGTGAGTGAAACAGTTGAGGACAGTGAGGGCAGGGGATAGTAGGAGGCGGTCCAGTGCTCTGTTGTTGTTGGAGCTTTTAGCAGCAGCATTTTTCATCGGCATGATGTCTCTTGTCGTTTTCAGCCTTGATGGAGCCAGAACAACAGGATGTTCTCCAAAGCCTTCAGTTTTCTGTGACTGCTTCCCAGTTCTTCAGATCGATGTTAAACGCTATCAGATATCTTTTGATGCAGTCCTTGAAGCGCTTTTTGGGTGTCCCTCTCTTTCTGTGGCCTTCAGTCAGTTCAGAGTCAAGGATTTGCTTGGGGAGTCATTCATTTGGCATCCTTTGGACATGGCCAAGCCAGCGCAGTTGGTGATGTTCGATCACCGTCTCAATGGAGGGAAGTCCAGCTCTTTTGAGGACTTCTGTGTTCGGGACATGAGCTTCCCAAGAAATGCCCAGAATGCTTCTCAGCTTTCCATCTCACCTAAAGGTTAGAGAAGCAGCCTTGGCACCAAAAGGTCACCAGTTTGATTCCATGGACCAGGAGGAAAATGTCTGGGTGGGGGAAGTGAATGAACAGCACTTTCCTCCTCCCTCTACATCCATGTCTGAAGTGCCCTTGATCAAGGCACCTAATCCCCAACTGCTCCCTGGGTGCTGTAGTGTGTGTGCGTGTGCGTAAAAACATCCATACATGGGTTAAATGCAGAGAAAGAATTTCACTGTGATCTAATGTACACATGACGAATAAAGGTGAAAAATCACCCCCAAAAAATATTCCCAGATACTTCGGTACATATGAAAAAGAAATTCCTGAAACTATATACACTGTCAGAAATAGGGGTACAGTAGGAGTCCATTTCTGTCCCCCAAGGTCCAATCTACACTCATGTACCCTTATTGGACCTCAAGGTAACTATGTGTAACTTTTTAGGGCCAAAAAGGTACATATATGTTCCCAAACAGTATATAAAGGGTACAAATAAGTAGTTTAGAGGGTACTACCTCAATGACAAGCCACTGTATCCCTAAAGGTACAATAATATACTTTATTTTCTGAGAGTGCACAGTACATACTCAATGTGATCAAAAAGTTTCAGGACTGTTCCTGCTGCAAATGAACGGAGTGCGGCAAGGTCATGCAGGAGCAAGTACTGACTATAATAATAATAATAATAATAATAATAATAATAATGATGTTGGGGCGGCATGGTGGTGTAGTGGTTAGCGCTGTCGCTTCACAGCAAGAAGGTCCAGGTTCGAGCCCCGTGGCCGGCGAGGGCCTTTCTGTGCGGA
>JAOBAM010000015.1:4862807-4873061 GCA_025212355.1 Notarius kessleri
GACTAGATTAAGATTAAAACTTATTTAAAGGAAAAGAAAATGTAATTCATACATTTAAGTTTGCAGAAAGGTTATATACTTCTAAACACCTTCATGAAGAGAATTTAAGTGTCAAATATCGCATAATTTCGAATAATAATGATGAGCGTATTTGGCAGTGTGATGTCACTGTGAGCCTTTAACAAAAGAATAATCCGGAGCCTTCTTTTGTTAAATGGATCCCCGTGACCTCACACTGCCAAAACTGCTTATGATGATTATTTGAAATGATGCTATATTTGACACATTTGGACAGCTTCACTTTGTGAGAGAGATTATGTACTTATAAACATTCTGCAAACCCAAACTAATGAATTAAGTTTTCTACTCCTGTAAAGCAGATTAATTCTCCTTGGCTTTTGCTTGGCCCAATGTTGGGCAGCCATCTCGCTGTCATCCATGCTGATGTGGATCAAATTGTCCAGCAAGTCTTCTCCTCGCTTATTAAAATCAGTCGGCTTTGCCCATCTGGCAGGGGACAACATTGGCAGCCGATGAGATCACTTATAATGAATCGGAAAATTCCGGAATGTCTGACATTTTTCTTTCGATATTTTTATTGTACGTTTTGAACACATGATCTTGACACAGCCAACAGATTAGTTTGTTTACATCATACCACGCGGACATATTACTTTGACAGAATTAACACAAACATTGGGGGAAAAAAAAGACGGCTTGTTGAACACAAATATCAATCGATATGTAAATGGGTCTGTTATTTGCTCTCCTATGTATCTAGTTACTTGTGGGTAGGAAATGTAATGTATCGGTATAAATCTAAGCGTATCGGAGTTTAACTAAAGCGACTAAGCGCATTGGCAGGCAGAGCGAGCGGATCGGGCCCGATACGCTAAAACGCTTTGGAGAAAACCATGCTTTCACCAGTCATTCCACTAACGCACGAAAGCACTGCGTTTTCACTGCGAGAAACCGCCGCAAGCATCAGTCGCGCCCCCATGTTCAACATTACACTCTTGGCACCATTTCCAAGACACTAATACTTTATCCAAGTCTGGTACATGTAATTGCATCACAGACTGGTTTTAAAATTTATTTTTCAGCTTGCCATTGTTTCCAGAAAGTCTAATCAAAGTTAATGTCTGCATCTAGCACATTTGCTTTGTTTGTGGGGTTTTTTTTTTTTTTGATACACCTCACTGATATTTTCTTTTACAGGTCCACCGTCCTATTTGCACATCATCCATATTCAAAAGGCTTTAAGTGCTCTTTTTTTTTTATTTTTTTTTAAAGCCCTAAATTTGAGTCTTCATTTACCTTGAGATGAATTTTACAAATAATTTGAGTTATAGATATAAAATACTAATGCAGTTTTTTCACATTTGATTATAATTGAAAATATAGACTTGCTTTATTCTGACATATTGCTCGTGTAGAGAAGCTATAGTCTTTGTGTTTAAAGACCTGTCAGTTTATTTGGCCATGATAGCAGGTTTCCATCTTGTTTTGAGTTTTGGTCGTGCAGTGAGCCTTTTAGTTTCAATCTGAATTACATTTTGGGGATGAATGATCTGACTAATTATTATCTTGATGTATGTTACAGGATTATGTGCACTCACCCTGAATTACATTATCTTGCTATTTGTTTATTTTCTCCTTTTTTTCCAACTATATTTTATCAATTTTTTTTACTATAAATTTGCATACCTGCTGCATGCAGTAATTGAAAAATAGGTTTTTGCCACTGAATTTGGTATTTTAAATTACATGGATGTCTGATGTATAATTTTCTTTGTGTGTCTGCAGAGTAAATGGCTTTGAAGATGGCTACTCCTATGATCCTAAAGATCATATTGACTGATGGCAGTTCTCAGAGGATGACTCTCTCCCATGGACTCCCTGAATCCATTGATGACCTTATTGTTGAAGTCAAGAAACAGTGTGAACTTTAGGGCAACCTTAGACTTCAATTTATGGATTCCTTGTTTGGAAACGAGTTCCTTAACCTTACCTCGGTGTCAGAAGTGGAAGACAAAGGTACTCTTAGAGTTAGTGATATGCCAAGGCCCACCACAATGCAACATGATGAGCTCTACTGTGCTTAATCCAGTCTTAGACCTCCAAGCATTCAGTCCTTGCTAAGCTACTGACTCTTCATCCCTGTCAGGTGAACTTGTGGATACAGATATACTGTCATCAAGCGAGTCTATAAGCTCACGGTCCTCCTGGCCAGCTGTGTTTTCATGTACCAAAGTTCTCCTATGATGCAGAGTTAAAACTTCAGTGGGCAGGTTTAGCTTACATTCAGAATGGCACTGTACTTATTCCAGATCCCAAGTTGAAGTCAACCATCCTTGACGGTTTAGTGCAGGAACTTGTGCAGGATAAAGCCTAAGTCAATGATAAGGAGATGGAACAGGTAGCCCAGAGTCTCATCAAAAAACATCCATGTTTAACTGAGAAGGGGTCCTACGCTGGATGTGGTGGTTGGAAGACCAGTTTAAAATATAAACCATCTAACTACCGCACACATCTGAGAAAACTGGGCTGCCCAGAAGTGACCGTGAACTCCTTAAAAAACAAACCTGCTAGAAAGCACAGTGCAGCCTTTGGTGTCAAAGAGAGCAGAAGTGAATTTTTGCCCGACATACCCATCAGCTGAAACTGAGGAGAGTCTGGAAGCCATGCGGAAATCTTTACTCTTAGATGTAAAGAAGAGGAACAACCGAGAGGTTGTGAAGCTCAAGATGGAAAAGACTTTTGCGTACAGAAGACATGAAGTTGTTCGTGACGCACCAATGGTGGAGGATTTCATGGCGAGATGGCCTGCTCTGTTTGAAGTCAGTGAGGTAAGTCTTATCTCATGCTGGGTTTTTCATCTTGAATTTGCTGTTGATAAAAGGAAAGTCTTGCGTGCACTGGCAAATTGCTAATATGCCTGATAGTACATCATTTGTCTGTGCTTCATCTCCTTCCTTGACTGTCCTGGTCTGCCTTGACCTTCCCCTTGAATCCTCTGTTCTTGCTTGTTTTTCAGATCAGTGCTGAATTCAAGAGAATCACCACTGTTCCACTTCAGTCCAAGTTCCTGTCTCAGCTGGACCTCCACTCTGACAACCTGACAAGCTGTTCCAAAGGAGAGGAGGACAGCTAGGGATAAGGCTAAAAAAAAAATCACTGCACAAATGGCTAATGTAAGTGATGCCGTGGTCCCACAGTCCTAGAAATGTTAAATTTTAACTGCTTTTTTTTTGTGCATTTACTTTACATCTTTGTCCTTCCACTATTGCATCTTTTTGTATCAACTTTAACTGTTCCTCTATTTCCTTATTTATCTTCATATATTTGTCTACCTTCTCTTTCTTTCTGTCTCTTTCTCTTCAATCTTCCTCCCACATGATTTGGAGTACATGGCAAGGCTTGCACAATCGTAGGAAACCTGAGAAAAGAAATGTGCACCCATATGACAGTTTATACTAGTAGATGTCGTTAAATTAAGGCCCATGGACTGAATTAAGATGCTAACCTAGAAAATGTCCTTTCAATGTGATGTAGATGCTGGACAAGAGTACATCATTAAGGGAGTCTGTGTCTACATGAGCAAAAATCCAGATAACCACCTACAGGAATATGTGGTATGTATATGAATTCGGTGCTTACGCTTATCTTCCACTCTTCTCTTGTTCTCATTCTAGATCGCTTGTGCTGAAATTATTCATTGATTAAAAGAATGTATTACCATTTTTATAATCTATTTTTTCTGTTTCATAACATAAAATCAATAGTGTTTCTGGCTGCTGGTTAAATTAACTTAAAGGTAGAATAAATGCTTCACAAGAACAATTGTGCAATACACTATCAACTTCAGTAAATATCTCCTCATGGTCTGCCAGCTGTCTGATCAGTGTATGCGATGAAAAAAGAATCTAGTGTTCATACACAACCATGGGCAACAAAGTGGCTCGGACCGAGCCTCACGTTATTTCAGCCAGTCAGCAGGTGTGTTCAAGGTGTTTTTTCTCATGGAACAGATAATGCTTCCATTTTATCAAATGTTTATATAATGTTCTGCTGTAGTTACTTGTTCTTGTCTCTAAATTTACCTTCCTTCCTTCTAACTTTCACTTTACCTAGATCTATGTTGTCACTATTTTATGTTTATACTTTTCTTGATGAGGCTTGGTGATAAGGTTTGATTTACCTAACTTTGGTTTACCTACATTTTGTCTGTTTTGGACAGAACATGGATCAAAACACCATCAATGAGGCCATTGAAGACACCACTGTTGATCTATGTTCTTAAAGAACATGCTTCAGGTGATGAAGCAGAGGACATTGGCATTGTTCTTGAAAGCATCAAGGTGTTACAAGATCTTGATAATGTAGCATTAGCTGTTGCTATGCTGTTTGGACTGATGTATGCACTGAACCTCAGCGACCCTGCTGACCTCCGCTACACTTTTGAGGTAATCCAAAAGATTTGGATGGAACTGGATGGAGGTAAACTTTCCAACAAAGCACTTACTCTGAAAAACAGGCTCTCTCAGTCAACTGGTCAGACTGATTTCTGTTGTATGTCCACATTTTATTTCTCAGTGATGAGTTTATGTCGGGTTGAACACTTTTTTTTGTTTGTTTGTTTGTAAATCCACTTCGATTTTTCAAAGTTGTTAGTTATATAAAATGGTGTTCATAGGGTTAACCCTCACGGTAATTTTTATTTATTTTTTTTAATGAAGTACTAGCTCTTAATTGCCTCGTTCAGTTTGTGGCATGTTTGGTTTACTTCAGTAAAATGCTGTTATTTTGTATTCACTCTTGAGGATGTACTGTTGCAATATTGTGAACTAACAGTTCACAATATACATATTTTTTAATGTACTGTGAAGTTTATACTGTTTATCTGCTGTGACTGAAGTTTGTATGTGCTTCCATTGGTACACTGAAAACAGTGCAAAGTTAGATTCTATGTATCATGAATCCATTGCACTTCATGCAGAATTCTTTTATTTATTTGTCAGTTTACTGTGAAGTTTTTGTGGTTTGTGTTGTGAATCTGCTGCTAGTAATGTAGTGGTCAGTGTCCAGTTTTTATGCTGAATTTATTGTATGGCAACTGCAGAGTCCTTCTGTTCAGGTAAAGTCTGTAATCTGCAAAGTTTTAAGGATCAATACAGTCAGAGTTGAATACAGAACTCTGAATCTTTATCAGTACAATCATTTTTTTTTATATTTGATTTTGTATTTGCACACTTAAAAACAAAACTGATGTCTACAGTGCATTTGGCTGGCTTTAACAAATCAAGTTAAATTTGGAGACCTAATTCGGGTTATCAGGACATAATAAAATTACTGAAGTGACATAATACCTTTAAATAATATGAGCATTAACAAATAAAGTTAAAGTTACATTTAAAAATCTGGTATCCTGAACATGATGAAATCACTCACATTACTCAGTTTTTTGGTATTGCAATAGCTTTAAAAAGAAATGTTAAATCAACTTGATTCTTTTAAATACTCTAACATGATTTATTTTGGTTTAACAAGTAGTAATTCATTGAGAAAAAGAAGGAAATGATGTCAGTCATCCACATTCTGATCATGTGGGACTGATGTACACATTAAAATCAAGTAAATCCAAAGGATATTTTTTAGTGTATAAATACCATATACAATAGTACAAGCGCTACATAAGTGAGCTAGAACAGTTACTGTATATAAGTGCTATAAAATAGCTACATAAGCGCAATAGGAACGCTACAGAAGTGCTATATTTACTGTGATGAAAGCGCTACATCTGACTGTTACAAAAGCACGACACAATTGCAATGTTTGAGCGCTGAAAGTGGTTCCACCTGTCGCTGTTCTACAGCGCTATAAAAGCGCTCCTGAAAAGCACTTTTATCTTGAGTTGTAAGTGCTGTTGTGTGCATAGGGTACACCGCATGGAGGAAGGTTATAACGGAGTCGGATTTCCAGAGGGTCCATGAAAACGCATTGCTGTTTCCCACAGTAAAACATATGACCTGTATCTCCCATTAATGCCGTATTATTGCAGTAGGTGTCATTGTGCACGATAACAGTCCACTGCCACTTCCATCACTAGCATGGGTTTCTGCATCTTTACTGAATAAGGCACTTTAACCCAGCAATAACCTCCTAATGGAATAAACACAGGGTGCAGTAGTCATAGTGGGTTACCTCACTGTCTCATTCTTTTCACAACAAAAATCACTCTCATTCGTGTTCATTCTTGAAAACTGTATCATAACTTTACTAACATAACTCTGATATATATATTTGATCTCTGAATGGAAAAGTAATGGAAATCAGTCTTATTGCTGCTATAACAACTCTACTACAGTACTTAGCTTATGAATCTGCTCATCCATGTTACTTATTCATGTGCCATAGTCAGCAGCCCTAACTTATGGTAAGTAAACCTTCATTTTTGTTTTCTCATTCTCAAAGGATTTTTCTTTTTTCCTTTCAGACAGATGACTGGTCAGCATCCTCTTGGTCACTGCATGAGGTTTCAGTCTAGTGATCACACACAAGATGCTGAGCGTCAGTGTCGTTCTCTCATGTCTCCGTATCCTCTTCCTGTTGATCCTCCTGGTGTTCTGTGTGGTCCTCATCGTTGAAATCCTCTGATCCATTTTCTAGATCGACCTCTGGTGCCTCTGTCCACAGATATTGTTCACCCTGTTCCCTGTCTTCTGCTTGCAATCCTGTAATTCCTCTCCAGTCGTCCTCATCCTCTGAAATGTGCTCTTGCTCCTGTTGCTTGTGTCTGTTTGCTTTTCTGTGTTCTCTTCCTTGGCTCTGCAGGTGACACCAGAACGCACTATAGCGGCTTGGACGTTGCTTCCTCTTTGGTTTTAGGGTGGAGATTTTTTTTTTTCACAAATCTCTCAGCTGAGTGACTCTTTAGCTCAGACAAGCTACTATGGATTTTTTGTTTTGAGTGATGACTACCAAAGTATGATGCTTCCCCCCCCCCTTTTTTTTTTAAAGCTGTGAATGAAGGTACATCATGTTGACACTACTGTTTTTAGATTTAAAAGTAGACGGCCTTTTGATTTCATAAAACCGGTGAAATTTAGTTCCCTCTGAAATGTGGTTATTGTGAGATGTTTATTTCTGTAATATTGCACAAAATATCAGTCTGTTCTGTGGCTGGGAAGTTATTTAATTTGAGGGGATTAAAGCAAATTATGTGCATGAAATTGCTCGCTTTGTACAGTCAAGCAGACAGAGGAAGTCCGTGTGCGCATGCGCAGGTTTACCTTTTGGTGTCGTCTTCTTTTGGGTTTTACGGCAGCTGGCATCCAGTGCTGCATTACTGCCATCTACAGGTTTACCTTTGACCGTGCACTGACAGTTCCATCATTCTGTCGCTAAACGAATAGCTGATCACACCGAGGTGCTCGCTGAGCGCCGATATTTATTACTTTGGTCCTGCGTTTCCTTTCCTTCACAACATAACGTCTTCAGTTCTCACTTTCCATTACTGTAGTTGGTCTTTCACGTTTCATTCACATCCTCCATTTTTCTCTCCTGTTTCAAATTTGTATCCCACAATGCCTTGTGTGAACAGGGAAAGCCCCCGATGTGATGCGTGACGTAGTATTGTGAATCGGTTCATGGTGAAGCAGGAAACAATAGCAGAGAATTCAGTGCCACATGGCCCTAAGTTCATTAACTGTTCTATTAAAAAAAACTAATAAAATTAGAAGTCGGTGTTTCAAATTCAGTAGCTTCCAGTCCACTAAACAAAACTAACTGGGTGTCAGGGAAAATTCTTTTTATGACCTACACCTGAAAAATCTGAAAGGCAGTCTACCTTTAACACTAAATAATTGTTTTCTGGCTCCAAAGTGCTTGAAGGAGAAAACACAATGTGGCTCGAGCTGAATGAGTGACTCAGTGACCCGTTAGCTTCTGTTCACTAGGGTGTGTGTGTCCATATTTTAGAGCTGGAAGATCTTTTAGTGAAACACTGCTGTATAATATGAATGTATTGTTCTTTGTGTGTTTTTACACTGGACACTTGTTTCATACTGAGGTGTGTTGATTCTCTTTGTGTTTATTATTTTGGTGTGTGTTGTTATGAATGTATCGGGGAGGGGGTGATGGGTCGACACTCAGGTTGTACACCACATTAATATTCAGCGTTTTTGTTCTGCAATAAAAATGTGATGGACAGACGGTTCCAGAAAACAGAACACATCTCAGGTGTGTGTGTAATTAATGACTCTTCATCAGATTCCTTCCTGACACTATAAACACACGTTTATAGAGCATTACATCACAGTGCTGCTGAGTTCTTCACTCTGATTGGTCAGAAGGTGTTGATTAATTTTAAGTAGTGCAGGTTTGTGTTAATGAGCTCGTTGGAATATGTTATCGTTTCTATAGTAACAGCTCATTCATAATTGTTTTTTTAAATGTCCAGAATTGTTGATATGGTGGAGTTTTCTGTAAAAAAAAAAAAGAAAATGTTTATGAGAGGAAAAATCACGCATTTTATTTTTTCAAAACCTGGGCCCTATTTTCCCATCTCTTTGTACCAAAATATTTACTCGGTACAAAAGTGATTGAAAATGGTCCAGTACTGAGTTAGAACTCTGTAACCGCTAAATGTCTGTACAAGGTAATTCTACAGGGCAAACATGTGATGACTGAGATGTAGTGATGGCCAGATGAAGCTTCATGAAACACTGAAGCTTTCCAGCCAGTTGTGTTGAGAAGTGCTTCATTTCTCGAGGCTTCACTTGCTCACTAGAGACACCTGCTGGTCAAACGAATAATCACACGATCATCCAGACAATCCAGAGGCTGGAGCACAGCAGTTCATCAAACCAGGGTTATAGAAAGATACAGCTGGAAATATATTCTAAATATCTATATTCTGAATATAACTTAGAAATTTAATAAATATATACAGTCATATTTTATTGTATAGGGTTAGTATATTTTCATATATTTCAATGTCTTATATAAAGGAATTGAGTAACATAATAGATCATAATAATGGTATTACTACAGCTACAGTTGTGTTTTGTAAGAAGGAGGAAGCAATGTGCTTGTGAAACTGGACAGAAGAGCCTGTGGGACTGATAATTATTTAACAAGGTAATTTCATTGATGAGTCACAACAGGGGATCCAAGTGGTTGAGGCCCAGGTCCAGCAGCTCACTGAAGCCCTTGTCCAAATCTTGATCCAATATGTCACACCTACAACTTCATCCCCAACTCCAGTGGCATAAGTTGTTCCCCTCATTCTGCAGCCTGACAAGTTCAGAGGAGACCCTTCCACTGTAGAGGATTTCTACTTCAGTGTTTCCTCTATATGGCCGATCAGGTGGGTACCTCCAACCAGTCCATAATCGCCCAGTTCCTGGGTTTGCTCACTGGCAAAGCCCTCAAGTGGTTTACAGCTGTATGGGAGAGAGGTGGTGAATCAATCTCTTCCTGCAGTTGCTTCATCACAGTGTTCAGTAGAGTGTTTGACAATGCCCCTGAGGGAAAGGAGATCGGAGAACAGCTACTGGCAGGTAAACGAGGAGGGAGACGAGCAGTGGAATATACCCTCAAGTTCTGAATGTTGGCTGTGTGGGTGGGGGGAATGAGGCTGCATTTTGCCAGGGCCTCAGTGTGGAAGTACTCACCGAGATGGCATGTCAGGATGATGAATAATAATATGATGTCATAATGTGATAATCAGGATAAAATGTGAAATCTTTCTAAGCTGCTTTCTTTTGTCTTTTTCACAAACAGATTTTATGTGAGATGATGATGATGATGATTATTATTATTATTATTAATGAAGCACTTTTATTCTATTTCTTGGTAATTAAAGTGGACTGGACTTGCAGTGTAAATTCAGAACAATAAAACGTCAAGAGTCTCCCTGAACGAGTAAACATTTCAATTTCACTGTTTTTCTTTTTCAATTTAAAATTCATCTCAAAGAGCCGAATCAAAGAGTCGATTCATTCCCTGAACGACACATCCCTCGGAGTGAATCAGTTCTCCTGAAGTGAAAGTGTTTCTCTTTCAGCTGAGACGCCGTTTTGTTGCTGTTGGGAGAAAATAATAATAAAAACTCCAACTCCAGGCAGAACCGGTGAGATGAATGAAGCCCAGCATGGAGTGCTGAGTAAAAGTGAGTGATGTGTTGGAGAGAAATGTGGTTGTATTTGACTGAGCTCGTGTAAAAACAGCAGTAAAACTGCGGAACTGAAA
>JAOBAM010000015.1:6616156-6629000 GCA_025212355.1 Notarius kessleri
TGAAGGTCATGTAGATAATTTTACAAGGATAGCTTTCTTTCATCTCAGAAATATTGCCAAAATAAATAACATGTCACTATATGATACAGAAAAACTAGTTCATGCTTTTGTTACCTCCAGGCTGGATTATGATAATGCCCTTCAGTCTGGATGTTCTCGGAGGGTGCAGCAGCGAGAGTCCTTACTAGAACCAGAAGGTATGACCACATCACCCCTGTCTTATCCACACTGTATTGGTTCCCAATCAAACTTCACACTGATTATAAAATACGACTACTGACCTATAGAGCACTGAATGGTCTCGCGCCACAGTACCTGACCGAATTTCTGATCTTTGATGATAAGGTGCAGGCTATTTGTTGGTACTTCAAATCGTGAAGGCTACAGCAGCGGGCAAAGCCTTCACAGTTATGGAACAGCCTTCTAAGTAGTGTTCTCAGTGTTTAAGTGTAAGCTAAAATATATTTGTATATAAAAATATATGTGTTAAGCCTTCTATTAAAAGCATTTTATTAGGTAAAGGAGTAGATCTGGAGGGTTCTTGGGCATAGTGTTTTGGTAAACAGGGATGTTTGGATGCTGTCACTCTTCCACTCTCACACCGTTCATTTGGGTTTGTTGATAGTGGAGTGGCTGGCTACTTTGTGTCCCAGGGCGCCCTCGTGTCTGTGTTACCTTCTGGCTCTCCCTTATAGTTATGCTGTCATAGTTAGTCTTGCTGGAGTCCCTGCTTGCACTCAGCACACAATGTTCACTGTTCTTAACCATTACGTGACAGTAAGCATACCTAATAATCTCTCTCTCTCTCTCTCTCTCTCTCTGTCTCTCCCAATACGCATGCCACTCCTGAGATACTCGTGATGCTGGCCTCTCCTGCTCTCCAGACCTGCCTGATCTATCCGGACGCCATATTTCTACCTGGAGTTCTCATCACTTTGCTCCTGTGGAGGATGACCTCATATGGACAGCCTAAAGATACACTTAGAAGATGGCTTTGGACAGTTAATACAAATAGCTTTGATACGATGGCTAAGGAATACAACTGCCATGAAAACTTAAGGACTGCAGTTGCCATGAAGAGTTCTGTCACCATCAGTAAACAGTGGACAACTTCAACACAATAGACTTCATGTTAAAACTATCATTAATTTTCTGGTTGTACTTTTTGACCACATAGGACGCAGTTATAGAAATGAGTTATTTATAACCATGAGAATAATTATAACCCAAATGAGGATGGGTCCCCTTTTGAATCTGGTTCCTGTCAAGGTTTCTTCCTCATGGCGTCCTTGCCACTGTCACCTCAGCCTTGCTCATTAGGAACAGATTTTTAAATTCATGTGTTGAAAATGTATATCTGGAATGTATATATTCTGTAAAGCTGCTTTGTGACGATACCTATTCTTAAAAGTGCTATACAAATAAAATTGGACTGAATCGAATTAAACTGCCCACAGGTATGAATAGTTGTTCATCTTTGTGTTAGCCCTGCAACAGACTGGCGACCTGCCCAGGGTGTACCCTGCCTCTTGCATGAAGTCAGCTGGGATTGGCTCAAGCTTCAGCCATGACCCTGATGGATAAATTGGATGGATGGATGGATGGATGGATGGATGGATACCACCCCTTTGCTAATTATTTTCCTAACAGCACTCCGCCAAGTGTTTTATTCCTTTAAAAAAAAAAAAGCCCCGCTGCACTAAAGTTGTGATATTAGGACCCGTTCCAGTCTGTCACACTCAACTCAAGTATGCATGATGATAGATTTTGCATAAATCAGATATAATCCTGTCTCATTGTGAAATGAGGTCGTGGGTGACATTGACCCAAATCCATCTTTGCTTAGCTAGATATAAGGCATAAGCATCTTGGACATGCCTGCTCATCACTGGGTCACATTATTTACAGGTATTCAGGTCGATACTAATTATGACGGCGTTCCAAACAGCTGCGTGACATCATCCTTGAGGTGAGAAAAAACAGCTGTTACGTAAAAGCTTAATTCTCAGGTGATTGATCAGCGGTAATGGGAAAGGCGTGAGGACGCCTCTTGGGACAGGGGAGCTCCCAGTGACTCGTAATCAATATATCAATCTGCATTTAAGGGCCGTGGCTCAGGCATTACTGAAAGCTCGGATGGCATCGCTCTCAACAAATCAATTAACAAATGATACTCCGTTCTCACGTATTCATCATGCTTCTTGGTTTAACATTAGCCTTCTTGCCAGTCAGGGATGAGGACAGCTTTAATTCAGAGGATACTCCATCCTGCCTCAGCGGGTTCTTATCTCTAGTCTTCTGGCCTTAGCCTGGCTTTATTTATATGCTCCATACGAGTGTATTTCCATTGGCTTCCTGATGGTGTATAATCAAAAAAAATGTCAGCTTACATCCTGCATTGTTATTCAAATAGAGGCAAGACAATAGGGTTGATTTGCAGGCGTGAGGCTCAGAGAGGCCCGGCTAATCCTCTCTGGGCCACGTTCTGCTCCACAGGCCAGCTCATTTAGCAATATGGTGAGTCAGATAGCACACAGAGGCATCACAAAACACACTCCTGTCACCTCTCAGCAGCACTCACACCCAGCTATGAACACACCAGGCATTAATACTTAAATAAGCATGAGGCCTATGAAGGTTCTCAGTCATTTAATGCAAAGTGGCTCGACTTACAGTGAAAACGCTTCACCATTCATCCGAGTGGCTTCATCAGAACCAAACCGGTTCAGTTTAACTAAGCAGAACTGATCAAAACCCCCAGATAAGTGGCTAACATTTCCAAAATCATAAATCCAGTTACCTTAGCACCTTAATGCTGTGCCTGTGATTTTTTTCTTAGGGTCTGCGTAGATCGCACAATGTCGACTACAAAAACTAAGAAGTTCTTTTTATCCTTCGTTGAACATGATGGATATCTAACGCCTTATTCAAAGTAAAATATCACACACACACAAACTCAACAAAATATATAAAGTGTCCAAAGAAATGTATAGATTGAAACACTGCACCTTTTTCAAACTGCTGCAGATGCTGTGTCACAGGGCAGTGTAACACGCTTGGAGAACCCTGCTATCTTCTGCATACATGAGCTCACAGACAGACAGACATCGATGATTGGCGAGTGTTGCTACGACTGAACGTGGAGAAAGAGTATACCCCTCCAACCCAGACAGCACAGCCAATTTTGTGCTTCGGGACTCCCAGGATGGTTGTTTTCTTCAGTTCCATATGTCACCTCCTCTGTAGTTTTTGACTCATATGGCATTTCATATTCTACGCTCCTGGTTCTGACTTTCTTGGCTTTCCACTATCCTTATTTGGTCTCACTTCCTCTAATTAGTTCCTACATACATGTGTTCCTTATTTCCTGTTTTTGTATATAAGCCCGAAACTCCGTCTGAAATTTGGTCGAGAGCGTGAAGTAGCATCACAGAAATAAACAAAACATCTTAAAAGCAATTTATTGTATTAAATACTTGGCTAATTGCTTAACAAGTTTAAAGCTCGTTAAATATCATTTTTATCTAGCTGCATTCATTGATCTCGCTTGTATCCTTGTTACGCATCAAGTGTGATTTATTCAACTTTATAGTGGCTGTTGTGTCTGAAAATCATTAATGATTATGTTAATCTGATGTGAAGCTATTGATTATAATTATAGCATAAATGGGCTGACCACTGTGTTCTAATTTCTTGTGCAGAGAGAGAAATATATTGAATTCAGTGTTAAAATCTGGACATAAGCATGCATTATATTATATTATATTATATTGCATTGTACGGTATTATACTGTATATCTGAGGAATATTTTGTTTTTTTGTAATTATTCTGCTGCTGCTTTTTGTCAAAAAATTCAATAATGACTTGCTCTGAAACTTCAGCTATCACAATGAGGGATAAGTAAACACAAGTGAATCCAAAGACGAGGTCTCGTATAAATATTTGCAAAAAAAAAGTCAATCCAAGTCACCAAAAATTACTTTAAGCTGTGTTTCAACTTTTCTAAATATTTAAACGTCACAAAAAGAGATTAATTCCTAACAGTCTAAAAAGTAAAATAATGTCAAGGCTGACCTTCAGTGAATCAAATAAGAATTGTCAAAGAAGCTCCTTTATTTGCTGGCCAGAGCGAATAATGCTCTTCGCAGACTAGAATGACCTTGACTTTTTGCTACTGTGTGTGCCAGGTTGACCTTTTACACAAGTCTTTCCGTCTATAAATGAGGAGGTGAGTTAAACAGAGTAAACAGTTCCACCTTATCAGAGGAAAAGGTGATAAAACGCTGACACTGTAACAGAAACAGAGCCGGATATAGCCACACGCGTTATGGTGGCATACAATGAGCAGAGTAGTACAATAAATTTAGACCCGAAAGCGTCAATCAGCTCCTAATTACATTATTTGGATGGACAGTGTGTCTATACATATGGACAATACATTACTATAAAACTGTGCATTCAGCCAAGGGTAGGAAAGATTCCTCCCTCCTGCAGTGGGAAATTTCGGCAGCACACACGGTTAGTTTTCAGTGTTCGTGGGGCGACTAGAGCGAAATTGCATTTCCTCAGCCCCCAAAGCAAATGAGGTCCAGGCGGGACTCAGCAGAGATTCACACTGCATGAATCCGCAATACATCAACATCAACATGGCAACAGCAGCCATACCGCTCCAGAAATTACATCCTCCACCAACACCAACACCCCCCCCCCAGCCCGGTCTGGAAAAAAAAAATAGCTAGTGCCAGGAGCCAAATGAAAAGGTTTTCACTATGTCGGTGAGGAAACACGAATGCACTGCATTTCATTAATCACTGTAATTATACAAAACTATCCACTAATCATTTTAAGGCTAGTTATAAAACATGTATATCATTTCTTAATTTGTCTTATCGTGCATAATTTCCTTGGGATTTGTAATATAATATATATATATATATTACACACACACACATACATAGTGCTGTGCAAAGGTCTTAGGCACGTAAAGAAATGCATATAAAGAACGGCTTAAAAGAATGAAATAAAATGTTTCAACATTAAAAAAATACAGTAATCAGGAAGCCATAATCAATGAAACAAAGTCAGTATTTGGTGCGAGACGACCCTTTGCTTTAAAAAAAAAAATAGCAGTCCGAGGTCCAGTTTGATGCGGAAATGAGCCGTAGGTTTTATTGAGCGTCTTACAGAACCAGCCGCAGTTCTTCTGGACTCTTTGACTGTCACACTCGCTTCTTCATTTTACACCAAAACCCAGCAGCCTTCATTACGTTTTCTTTTTTAATCTGAAAAGTGCTCTCTTATGGAATACGCTGCTCAGATAAAACTTTTTTTTTCCTGTAACATTTAATTTTGTGCTGGAAAACGAAACGAACATTTGGACTCTAAAATATTTTTGTACCGACTCGATACAATAGAAATCTATAACAAAGTTTGTACGGTACTGTATATTGCACTAAAGAAAAAATACAATAAATACAGGATTTTTTTATACATTAAAAACAATATATACACTGAAACTGCTGTACTGTATTTGTATGTGATTGATATTTTATTATTTCACTGAACCTGAACTGAATTAAAATGATTGTTTAAAACCTGACGCATTTAAATAAACACCGTTTATAACTGAGTGCAGAAGGAAAGTTATCTTTGGCTTACCACTGAGGGGATAAACGGAGGCATGAGCTTCCTGGCCATCAGGTCGTCCCAGTTGATGGGCGAGAAGAAGCTGTGGTTCTTGAGTTCCGACTAAAGAGAGCATAAGAACAGTACATTAGAACCCTGGACTTTTTAAAAATCACACAGAAATCTGTAAAGGGATATGAACTAGGGTTAAAGCAGGGTATGGGTTTGTGGAGTTTAAAAGCTGGACTAGGGTTAAAGACAGGACTTGGTGTCCAAGATGGTTCATTGTATGTATTATAAAGGGGTGGCCTGATGGTTAGAGAAGGATCTTAGGGACCAAAAGGAAGCTGGTTCGATTCCCTGGACCATCAGGAATGGCTGAAGTGCCCTTGAGCAAAGCACCTGCTCCCCAGGCTGCTCTGGGTATGTTGCATGTAGCTCTGGATAAGAGCGTCTGCTAAAAGTCAGTAATGTAACGTAATAAAAGTTGCTGTCGTCATACAGTAGCAACACTAAAGCGGCCCTAAAAAGGTCTTTCAGTCCAGGTCTTAGTAAGAGGTGTGTTTTGTGATCCAACACTTACAAAGTCATCCTTTACTCCCAGCCTCTTGGTGCGGTCCTTCTGCAGAAGCCCCTCGAGCAGCTCGCGCCCAGCGTTGGACACGTTCGGCTTCAGGACCAGAGACTTGTGCAGGATGTTGTTGTACATCTCGGCTGTGTTGCGACTATAGAAAGGAGGCTAGAGAGAGAAAGGGGTTCTGGTTTAGAGTTTAAGCCCACTTTAAACACCATAACCGTACAGTAGAGGTGAATTTGGACTCACCAATCCATACAGCATCTCATAAAGGACGGACCCGAGGCACCACCAGTCCACCGTGCGGTCATACGCTTGCTTCTGGAGGACCTCTGGAGCCAAATACTGCAGGTACGAAATATAAAATCAGATCAAAATGCAACATAAATTTGAAATCTGTTATCAAACACGAGAGGAGGGCGTAGGATGTTATTGACCTACCTCTGGAGTTCCACAGAATGTAGTGGTGGTGTCATCGGGTTCCAGTCCCTCCTTACACAAGCCAAAGTCGGTGAGTACAATGTGGCCCTGAGAGTCCAGGAGGATGTTCTCTGGCTTGAGGTCTCTGTAAAGAAATCAATCATTTTTTAAAAACAGCCTTGATCATCATTGGAATTGGTTGGTTGGTTGGTTGGTTGGTTGGTTTGCATGATGATCACTAGGGGGCAGAACGAGTATGCACCTGTAAACGACGTGCAAGGAATGGAGGTATCCAAGAGCACTGGCAATCTCAGCAGCATAGAACCGAGCTCTGGGTTCCAGGAAAATCCTCTCTCGCTGGAGGTGATAGAACAACTACAGGAGGAAGTTAGAGAACAGCAAAAGGTCAACGTCGTTAAATTAACATAAAATGACACAAATACAAACTTTAAAACCAACAATTTACATTCCAGAAGATCTGCTCATTACCTCGCCTCCGTTCACATAATCCAGGACGAAGTAGAGTTTGTCAGTGGTCTGGAAGGAGTAATGAAGCCCCACCAGGAACGGATGTTTGATGTTCTTTAGCAGAACACTGCGCTCGGCCATGATATGTGTTTGCTTTGGGGTGGAAAAAAAAAGGAGGTATGATTCAATATTGACATTTTACCAACTTTGAAGATTAAGCACCAGTTAAGAATCATCACTCGTTCAGTTCTCACCTCTTTCTTCTTCAGGATGATCTTCTTCTGGAGCACCTTCACAGCATAGTACTGCTCTGTTTCTTTGTGTCTGGCCAGCAGAACCTGGAAAAGAAATATTTATGATGAGAGTTTATTGAGATTATATTATATGGATCATAAACAAAATTCTGACCAAACGCCACTCACTTTTCCAAAACTCCCCTTGCCGATGATCTTCAGGTAGTCAAAGTCGCAGGGTTTAGTCCTGTCAGAGACAGAAAGAAAGTTACTGCGTAGGAACTAAAGAAGCCGACGTGAACACAAGGAAATGACTGTTGAAATAAATGTAAATGTATTCGATGGGTTTACTTACTGAATCTCCTCAGCTAGCGAGCTCCTTGGGGAAGTCAGGAACATCTGGATCAGGAAGACATGAAGCAGAAGTGATGTTATTTTAAAGGATAGAGTGACAGATTCTTCCAAAGCAGGTACATAAGATACTAAAAAACACAACACAACACTGAAATGAAATGGATAATCAAATGGATTGCATCAAGAGTCCAGCACTTTATCCAAAAAGTACATCTTGGAAAAGTCTTGTCTCCGATTATCCATGGGAAAACTCATTATTGGCATTTGATGGACGTTCACGAGCTGTTGGTTTGGTCCAAATACAAACTCAACCTTGTCTTGACACCGTCTTTCTATTTTATTTTATTTTATTTTATTTTATTTTTCTCTTCTTGTGCCTACCTGGGGTGAGCCGAGGTCACCATCTCTTCCTGTTTCCTCGTTCTGGTTCTCGTCAATCTTCAGGAAATGGTCGACTTGAGAGCTGTGAAAGAAGAGAACGTTCTTGAAACCACTAGATGGCAGTTGAGAAAGGTTTCTGGAGACACTGATAAGATCAGTGACACCACTGACACCACTGAACTAGTCAACATCACATTTTTTTTTAAAACATTCTTCAGAGTCCTGCTTTTGAGGCTCAGCGAAACTGAAATTTAAACTCTCAGGTTTAAAAACAAACAACCCCCCCCATAAGTGACTCGAGGTGACAGATGAGCTGGAAGGGAATTTTCCACCCACCATCTCAGTGACTATAAGCTCACAGGATGATTCGAATGACCCAGCTCGATTCGTGCATAATGGAATTAGACTATTATCCTCGTTCCTTGTCTAGGGGACATGCAGGATTTACTCAAAGATGCTTAGAGCAGCGTAGAGTCAAGAACACAGGCAGGATGAAAAGATTATTCTGGATTTATTGCACAACACAGAGATTACGCTATTAAAGGAAGGTACAGCCGAGACAGCCGAACCCTGGGGCTGATGGGATTACTGCTCTCATTGACGCTGACCTCAGTTCAGTCTGAGAACCAGAACAGCTAAGATGGATGAATGGATGGATGAATAGACGGATGAATCCGTTTTGAGACTCGGTGTCTCAGCAGCTGAATATCCAAACATGTCAAATGGACAGACAGGATTTTCTCAAAACACTTACTGTTGGCAGATGTGAGGGTTGGAGACCAGCTTCTGAATAAAGTCATTCAAGCCCATCTTCCTTTCTTTGATGAAGGCTGTAACGGAAAACAGACAAGGCGTTATTTTTTTCCCCTTTAACGTCAGAAGCGTCAGAGAACCAAATCAATCGTAGCTACACACACCACACTTAAATCATTTCCCATTATTTAAGTGGGTCAATGATTGACGTTCCCGTCAGAGCAGATACGATACTGAAATAAAATAATCAGAATTCTCAGAATGGTCTCAATTGAAGAGAATTTTTTTTGGTGTCTGAATATTTTTCTCCGTATGGCCTACGTCATGATTGTATTTTCTCCGATTGGGTTATGATTCATGCAGCTTGACCACAAGTTGAGCTCGGGTTATGAACTCTGAGAAATAAAGCCAGTGTACAATGGTTTCAGGGTGGTATCACCACGTGGACATGGTGATCGTGGTATCTTCTGGATGTTCCTGGGCTGGGAAGCTGCGTATGGTTAGATTTTTCAACTTTCGGTAGAGTTTTAGGGGAAATCTTTCCTTCAGGTCTGTATATAAGAGCTCTACATATTGGAGGTTAGTTATACAGCCAGTGATTGTGGCACCATCTAAGTCGTACCTTTAAAGCTTTACTCTGATTAAAAAGCTCCATCAGTGGTCCTTAAGGCCCAGTTATATGCCCTGAATTCATTTTAAAGGTATAAAGATGCATAGATTTTGGGACAAAAGAAGCCTTGGTGGTACTTAATGACAAACAAACAAACAAACAAACAAACAAACAAACCATTATTATTATTATTATTATTATTACAGGTGTAATACGGGTTTAATTAGAGCATAAAAGTATTTGTTTGTTTATTTGCTTGTTTGTGTGTAAACATTATTTTCAGGACATACCGGTGAGGACGGTCACGATCCCCCTCATCTTGCAGTAAGTCAGATCACAGCGAGTTTCTGTCACGGCCATGTGACCGATCGATCCGCGCGACAGTAACCGGGCGGTGGAATAAATCCGAGCGGAGAGTGGAATGAAAAAACCGGATGAGCAGCAGACGCACGCGCGCGCACACACACACACACACAGACACCCACAGACACGCGCGCGCACCCTGATCCCCGATCCTGGGTGTCCCACTAGTGTCTCCTGCCCGCGCGCTGCTGCTTTTATACCGAGCACGTGGGGCAGTTTGACAGGGAGGCGCGGCGACTACGTCACTCTCGTAACCAAGGCAACCGTGGAACCGTGACGTCGCGGGAAATCTCACTTTTAGAGCGCGAGGATCCGCTCACAGTGTCTGTGGGATGGTCTCTCTCTCTCTCTCACACACACTGTCTCTCTCTCGCTCTCTCTCACTGCCTGTCACTCTCTCACTGTCTGTCTGTCTCTCTCTGTCTCACTGTCTGTCTCTGTGTCTGCCTGTCTCTCTCTCTGTCTGTCTGTCTCTCTCACTCTCTGTCTGTTGCTCTCACTGTCTGTCTCACTCTCTCTGCCTCTCTCTCACTGTCTGTCTCACTCTCTGTTGCTCTCACTCTGTCTCACTCTCTCTGTCTCTCTCTCACTGTCTGTCTCACTCTCTCTGTCTCTCTCTCACTGTCTGTCTCACTCACTCTGTCTCTCTCTCACTGTCTCTGTCTCACTGTTTCTCTCTCTCTCTTGCTCTCTGTCTCTCACTCACTCTGTCTCTCACTATCTGTCTCTCTCTCTCTCTGTCTCTAACTGTTTCTCTCTCTCTTGCTGTCTCTGTCTCTCACGGTCTCTCTCTCTGTCTCTCTCTCTCTCACTCACACACACACACTGTCTCTCACTCACTCTGTCTCTCACTGTCTGTCTCTCTCTCTCTCGCACTGTCTGTCTTTCTCTCACTGTCTCTCTCTTTTTCACTATCTGTCTGTCTCTCACGCTCTCTGTCTCTCTCTCTCTATCTCTCTCACTGTCTGTCTTTCTCTCACTGTCTCTCTCTTTTTCACTATGTCTGTCTCTCACTCTCTCTGTCTGTCTCTCACTGTCTGTCTCACTCTCTCTGTCTCTCTCTCACTGTCTGTCTGTCTCACTGTCTCTGTCGCTCATTGTCTGTCTGTCTCTCTCCCGCTGTCTCTCTCTCACTGTCTGTCTCTCTCTCTCACTGTTTCTCTCTCTCTCTCTTGCTGTCTCTGTCTCTCACTCACTCTGTCTCTCACTATCTCTCTCACTGTCTCTGTCTCTAACTGTTTCTCTCTCTCTCGCTGTCTCTGTCTCTCACGGTCTCTCTCTCTCTCTCTCTCCCACTGTCTCTCACTGTCTGTCTTTCTCTCACTGTCTCTCTCTTTTTCACTATCTGTCTGTCTCTCTCTCCCACTGTCTCTCTCGCACTATCTGTCTATCTCACTGTCTGTCTGTTTCTCACTATCTGTCTGTCTGTCTCTTTGTCTCTCTCTCTTACTATCTGTCTATCTCTCTCTCTCTCTCACTATCTCTCTCACTATCTGTCTCTCTCTCTCTTACTGTCTGTCTGCCTCTCTGTCTCTTGCTCTCTCTCATTCCCTCTCACTATCTGTCTGTCTCTCTCACTGTCTCACTCTCTCTCTCTTTTTTTGTGGAAAAAATGGATACAAAAGACATAGTTCTGAGGTATAATAATATAAACTGGCGCCCTGTATGTGTACTCAGCAGATCAGTAGGGTGTGTGTACATCAGCTGTTCCCAGTACTAGTCTCCTCATTTAAAACATGGCCTCCTTAAAGGGACACTGCTCTCTGAATCATATTAAAGCTCACGCTGAAGTATCTGCCACATGTTTAGTGATGCTGCTGCTAATTTGCTGATTAATGCTGGTTCTGTTTGTTATGTAAGAACTTAGCGGTTGCGTGCGGCGCCGAGGTCACACAGTGACACTGTGAGCGCAATTACAATGGAGTTTAACAGAAGACGTCGATAAGACATAAGGGATAAAGATCAGGTTTCACTGTTAGCTCCTAAAAACAAACGAGTGTCTTTTGTCACTCGGCATGTTCATGAAGTTCATGAGGATCCCAGCAGCCAGCTGAAATAGTGGTGTAGACGTTGGCGCAAACGCTGGACTCAAAGGTCTCAGAATGCAGCGCAGCCCGATGACTCAGGTACAATGCGTACGAGGTGACGTTTCAACTCGTAATTCCCCGTCTACATCTATGGAAAACACCACCTCAACCTGAAATTTCAACTCGTCAACTTGGGGCAGCTGACAGAACTGCCAGTTCTTTCCCTGTTTACAGAGTGACATCAAATCAACATGGCCGCTCAATCTGTAAACAGAGTAAAGTACGCCTACTCTACTTTTAAATGAGTTTATAGCAGGACTGGCTTTAGAGAAGTTAATATACAGGCACAGTGCTTGGTTAAATCTATAACACCAATCATACTAATCACTGTTTTTCACCGGCTAGCTTGTTGCTAATCTACACGCTGTTGTCTGCTGTTGATACTTTGGTGAAATTTCAGTGCAAAATGTCACATGAATGTCTGAAGACCACTCCAGTAGAACAGAACTAGTAGCCACTCAGGCTTGTAACTGGAAAAGTGCAGTTAAATTAGCTTTTTTTGAGCTTTATCTGAGACAAAAGACGAGCTTTCATGGATGTCTCTATGTTATTTCCCTATTTTTTCAAATGTCACAATGTGGGGAATGATGTCATTACAACTTAAAAATAACCACCGACGATGCAATGCAAATACAGCCACCAATTCCGCTTTCCACTTGAGGTCATGACTTTTAGGTCATTCCCTTCCTCCAACTAGGAAAAGCCAAAGAAAAAGCACCTTAACCTGAAATTCTGACTTGTCAACTTGAAATAGTCTTCTCAACTACGGGTTCCAGTTTACAGAGTGACGTCAAAGCAAGAGATCATCAGAAGTATGCTTGTTTTTTTCAGTATACCTTTAAAGGAGTTATACTGTATATAATATACAAGTACTGTATTAGCTTTAGATACATTGACCGGCCACTTTAATAGGAACTTGTTCTTGGCTGCAGGAGTGGAACCCAATGTGTTCTTCTGCTGTTGCATGCTGAGATG
>JAOBAM010000015.1:8740406-8751143 GCA_025212355.1 Notarius kessleri
AAATGCACTAGAATGCAGGGTTTTGCGTGTTATGTTATTAAAATATTTTCGGGGCATGTTCCCCCCCATCTTAGTTTGACTTTCAGAAGTTCAGATTGGTTTGAGCTTTTTTTGCCAGGAAGGATATAGTAACTCTTTACAACTGTGGTGAGCAGAAAAGCATCTCAGCATACAACAGCAGAAGAACACATTGGGTTCCAGTCCTGCAGCCAAGAACAGGAATCTTAGAATTATGAACGAGTTCTTATTAAAGTGGCCAGTGAGTGTAAATCCTGAAGTGATTCAACACTAACTTTTTTTTTAAAATTATTATTAATTAACCGGCATCGTGTTATACATTTTATCCCTTTATATTCATGTTGTGGAAGCCAGTCATTTCCCTTGTGTTATAACTGATGTAAATAATTATCTTTCACCAACCTCTCTTTTTATTTATTTATTTATTTATTTTACTCTCATGAAGTTAATAAGATTAAAAACAAACACGCAGCTTGACAAGACTTTAATGAAGACTTTGCTCTAAACCACTGACACTCAAGACTACTTCCAAAAATGTTAAATAAACTTCTCCTTATGGTGGGGGAGAAAAAAAAAATCACTAAATCGACAACTAGATGTTTTAAATACATTCATAAATACAATTCCCTGTGTCAGCTGTTACTATAGCAACAATAATGTATGAGAACGAGTGCATTAATCAGAACCTTGAAGCCAATTCTGCTGTTATTGAAAATTAAACACCTTCTGTGAAACATGAATCTCCTGTTATTTTATGTTAGAGTTGTTTTAAATGTTTGTGTGATGTTTTACAGGGTCCCAGATTCCAGCTGATTTGGCCTGGTTGATGGTGACGCGGCCGGTGTTCCTCTACCCACAACTCCTTCCCATGGTCAGACTGCGTCGGTTCACTCAGAAAGGGCCCTTTACGTCAGCAGAAAACTGGTGGAGCTTCTATCGTATAAAACACTTTGTTTATGATCCCTTTCTTTTTTAAGCAGTCAACAATCTTCAATGTGAATGAGACACATTCTGGTTCTGGACTCTTTTGTTACAGTCTGGTGGTTTTAGGCTATCAGCACCTAAAGGGCACAATGAATCCTCTCAAGCTGACCTGCCAATACCTGCTTGCAGCGAGAAATGCCATCTGCCTGAGAGCGTATGTGCGCTCAGCGTGCCACAAACAACATCCCAACGTCATCAAGGTGCGTGAAGACACGGTTATCTACGGCAGGATAAATGCCTCAGCGACAACTTAATCGGCAACCTTGTGTGTGTGTGTGTGTGTGTGATTCAGAGATACTTTCTAGAAGGAAAATTTCCCCCCATGCCATTGGCCTGTGAGAAAGTCAGTCCCAGTGATCAGCGTCCCCCAGTAGAAAGAGAAACACGCTTGATGCCTCGCTGGCTTTTGGTAAGAACTGTTTCTCCAACGATTATTAGACCTGTATTTCTTTGTCATGACCTTTTCAAAGTTTTCTTCACAATGTGTACGGAGTCCTTATTTTGGGACACCTTTAACACAGATCAGCTGATACGGTATCTGTTTATCCTGAGCTCCCTGTGTAAATAAGAACAAAGGATAGAAAGATCTACATCACCCCTAAACTCGGTGTTGTTTACAGCAGAGAGAGCCTTATTTCTTTTCAATTAAGTAAAAAAATTATCCTAGAGACCTGTGCAGGTCTGAGCTCAGCTTTTGTCTGATTGGGAGATAGAAGCTACGTTACATAAATAGAAAAAAAACAACCCGCTCAGAAATGTGTCAACGTCAGGATTCAGACTGACGTTGCAAAATCTGTTCCTTTCCTGGACAATGCCCTAGACTGCTTGGCCACGGAGGATTACATCATGAATTGAGGTTATGTAACGTGACTGTGGAATCGTTACCTGAGGCTGGCACACCAATTACATTCTTAAACACGCTCGAACTTTGTTAAACATATGCATACAGACAGGTGCCTCTGTAGGCTTCAGCCAAAGGCTGAGCTAATAATTGAATCCCGAGTAATAATTTTAATTCTATGATCTTCATTTTATTAGCTCATCCAGCTGTAGACCAGACCTTCATGCGATAACTCGTCGTCCATCCACAATTTACAAAACCTGCTACTACTCCTACAGGATTGATCGGATTGTATGGGGAACATAAAGTTGTCAAGATGGTGGCACCACCTCACACCAAACACTACTGTTCATAAACTGCTAGGATGATTTCACTGAAACTCATCCAGAAGACTCTAAAGACATTCCTACAAGAATTGTTCACCAGGTGGCGCCACCTGCCATGGATGCGGCTACACAGGGGTCATATGTAATTTCACAAAAATCGCTACTCCTCCTACAGGAGTGATCAGATTTTGATCAAACTTGCATGGAATGTTCTCCAGATTGGTTTGTATAAAAGTTGTCAAGATGGTGGAGCTACCTGTCATATTTATGATTTTATGGGTGTTTGAAAATTTTGAGTGACTCATCACACCAAACACTACTGTTCATAAACTGCTAGGATGGTTTTCACTGAAACTCATCCATAAGACTCTAAAGACATTCCTACAAGAATTGTTCACCAGGTAGTGCCACCTGCCATGGGTGCAGCTACACAGGGGTCATATGCAATTTCACGAAAATCACTATCCACAGGATTGATCAGATTTCAAGCTCATACGCAACAGCAGTATGAGCTCCAGCCTCATTGAGACAATTTTATTTATTTATTTTTTTCATTTCAAGTCATATTTTTTTTATTACAGGAAAACCTTAAACTAATCCATGAAGAAGTGCGAAAATACAATCTTCAGCTCTCCAGTTCTCAACATTCCTTTCCTGAGGAAGGCTCCTCCTCTCCATCCTACAGCTTCCCCCCAGGTACCCGCTACCCTCCCAGCCTGCCCGAATCCCTCGCCCTTACTCTTAAACCACAGTGTCTTCCAGTTCATGTTTCCTATAGAAAAAAGGCATCACGTGTGCATTCTTCACGCACTCCAGCCCAGTCCAAACCGCCACCTTCAGCTGAAGATGTGGAGAAAGCTCTGAGTCGTCTGCCGCCTCTTCTGCCGAAGTTTCCTAACCAGAATGTTAAGCTTGATCAGAATGTTAACTCTGGTTCAAAGAAGCAAAAAACCAAATGTCGAGCTAAATCTGCTAATAGTGCTGGGGAAATCCAAGTGACTGCAAATAACGTTGTAAAGTCATCAAAGAAAAAACAAGGAAAGCTCATTATAACTTTACCCACCGCTCCAGTTACTTCCAGCAGAGACCCTGAGGTAACAGTGCCTAGTGTTGCTACAGTAGCTCCAAGTCAGGGAAACGTCATCATGACTTTACCTACTACGCTTATATGTCCTACTTCGAGTGCTACTCTAGTGGCTCAGGCACCTTCACCTTTCACCCCACTGGTTAAAGAGCCTATGAGTCAGCGCTGTGGCACTTTGCTCAAGCTGAGCATGGGACAGAGAACTAATCTAAACCCTCTGCCTGTATCTTCTCAATTTTTTCTTCTACCTCCAGGCTGTGTAGTTACAAACAGCACTAATGTCAACCCCAATCACAGCCAAAAATCCAGTCTAGCCCAGGAAACGGAGCTGGAAGACCTTGAAGGTTCTTTAGAGAACTTTCCAGAAAACATAGTCGTTTCTCAACCAGATAGAAATCTTATAAGTGGCAGTGAAGAAGACAACGTCCAGGAAAACGATGAAATGGAGACGAACGTTCACGAGGAGGAACTTGAATACGGAGACGAAGACTTTAGAGAGCCGTTCCTCACCTTGTCGGAATCTTCTGGAACCCCAGCGCCTAGTTTGTGTGGGGAAGATGACATCATGGAGGCAGTGATGGACAGGGACTTGGATGATATAGATGAACAAAGGCAAAAAGCATCGCAAACTTCGACATCTACACAGCAGAACGAGCAGCCATGCTGGACTGAAGGAGAGAAGGATGAGCAGGAATGTGCAGAGATGCAGGAGGAGGAGGAGTCCAGAAGCATGGCAGACATCACATCACCTGCTTCTGTAACGTCCGAGCTGTCTTTGCCAGAGCTTCAGGTGAGCTCTGCTGTTGTCGCAACATTCATCTGGTAGCTATTCAAAGATTTAAAGCTTGATAACCAGGTAGTGCAAAATAAAAATAAAAAAAAATCTCATTTTGAAAGGAGACAGTGGAGAAACTGTCGAAGCTGGCATCAGATCCTGAAGAAGAGAGACATTCAAGGGAAGAAAAGTCACACGATCAAGCTACAGGTTGGCACTGAATCATATGCTTTCTTTCTTCTGCTGTTGTTTACGTGCATCTTTTTTTATTTTTTATTCCTGACTCATTGTGCTTAGGAGCGGACATCCCAGCGTCGGAGCTTCTCTATGACGATTTATCTGACGACGATCCTCAGAGAGATATTAAAGACGTAGCTTTTGCACAAGCTTATTTAGAGAAGGTATGTTTGGTTAATACATAAGAGAAGGCACGATGATGTCAGCATGTCAAAATTTTGCTTTACGTTTTCAACAACATACACTCACTGGCCTCTTTATTAGGAACACCCATAAATCCACCTGCTGTTTGATGCGGTTCTCTAATCAGCCGATCCTTCGACAGCAGCACAGTGCATCAAATCATACAGATAGCTTCGGTTCATTAATGTTCACAACGTTCAAACATCAGAATGGGAAAAATTGTGATCTCATAATGTGACTTTCTTTCACTGTGGCATGGGTGTTGGTTTGAGCCAGATGGACTGGTTTGAGTATTTCAGAACCTGCTGATCTCCTGGGGTTTTCACACACAGACCGAATGGTGCGAAAAACAAAAACCATCGAGTGAGTGACAGTTCTGTTCCGTGGAAACATCTTGTTGATAAGAGAGCTCAGAGGAAAATGGCCAGATTGGTTCGAGCTGCCAGGAAGGATATAGTAACTCTTAGCAACTCTTGACAACCGTGGTGAGCAGAAAAGCATCTCAGCATGCAACAGCAGAAGAACACATTGGGTTCCAGTCCTGCACAGGAATCTTAGAATCAAGAGAAAGTTCCTATTAAAGTGGCCACTGAGTGTAGTTCTAGAAATGTATTCATGTATATGAGGAGTGGTGTGTGTAGATTTGTTTTTTTTTTTTTTGTTTTTTTTGTGCGTGTGTAGGTGTGTGAGGCTCTGCAGGTGGTGCCGGGGAAGGTGGAGGATTTCCTGAGCGTGCTGTACGAGTTTGAGAGTAACCTCGAGGGCAGGACCGCAGTGGAGCTCTTCATGAGCCTCAAACCTGTACTGAGCGACTGGCCTGAGCTGCTGCGAGACTTTGCCGCATTCCTGCACCCGGAACAAGCCCAGGAGTGCGGCCTGGTGAGAGAAAATACCAACGCTGTATTGTCTTTTATAATCAGGGAAGTGAGTGTCCTGGTAGAGCGGTGTTGGTGCCTCTTAAAAGAAACAGTTCATTTACATTCATCACCCTGTACTTTGAATGTAGCTCATCAGCCATGACCTGTTGAAGATCTGATGTTTGCTGCTTGAATTGTGACTGGCTTTGTGCCTCTGTAGCTGGAGGAGCAGCAGGCGTTTGAGAGGAGCCGGAGATTCCTGCGGCAGCTGGAGCGCAGTTTCGGAGAGCAGTCTGTGCACTACAGGAAGGTCGTGCGCACTCTGCAGCAAGGGCTACCTAAAAGTCAGAGAGGCTCACAGGAGGTACTTTAAAGCCTGAATGCTTTGATGAATGGTAATGCTAGAAGTTCAACCTCTGTGAACGTTCACCCCATATGATTATTAATGGGATCCTCCAGCGGATTTATTCTCAAACTTATTTTAAGTAAAATAGTCACAGATTTAAAAACTCAAACCTTTATTTTCAGAGACCAAACAGTGTTCTAGACAAATACATTTTCTTTTAAATGTCAGATGGGCTTCCTGCGGTGGTGACGTATACGATGACATCAGGTAGCGGTTGCTTGGAGCAACTCAGCTATTTACATTGTAGTTTTACATCACAAGTTTTAAAAGTATTTTGCCAAATTTATCAGTTTTTAAATAAGTATATAAATGGCACAATGATGCTAAAAAGAAAGCACAAGCTAGAACTAGACCGCATTTCCACAGAGAAAATGCAAAGTGTGCTTGAATCAGCTGTGGCAGAGGGTCACCGACAGAAACTGGATCAAACATGAGACCTCACACTGCAAAATCTTTTTCCTCACATGATCTGGTGTGTGTGTATGGCAAAGTGTGTGTGTGGATGCATGCACTAAAATCTAAATACACTTTGCGCTCTAAACTCTGTTTTAAACCATGCCACACACTCTCTGTTAATCTACCCAGCACCAGCTGTGGATCATTGTAAAAAAGATTTTAGACTGCAAAGTGTCATGTCGCGCTGCAAGTTGAGCTATTATATTTTTTTCAAAATATTTTTATTGGTAAAAATAAGAATGATGATGAAACTGCAGTACAGACTTACCAAATACTTCTCTCTCTTTTTATGCCTCCGCCACCGTAAGGTGCAGGAAACATTTAGAGACAAAATGTCTAATTTGAAAATACCGAAACGTGATTTGCAGGTAATCCATACAATGATGACAAATTGGGAAAACTATTGAAAATACCATCAGAATACATATCCCGGAAACAATGGATACCTTTTTTATGCCATACTGAAAAAGCAGAATCTATACATGAGGGGGAAAACAAATGATTATTACACAGCGGACCCAGAGGAGATGCAGCAGAAAATTTAAAATATTTCCGAAATTGAAACCAGATCTTAAAAGTATTGAGCACAACAGGGTTTTTAATATGCATTGAAATCTTGACTGGAAGAGAAGAATATATAAGAGCAGATATAGAGGACGAATTAGAGCAAAATTGAGCTTCTAGTTTGCACCAAATTAAATTAGGAAAATCAATCCAACAGCGTATTTTATGAATATGGGTTGCCCAATAGTAAAATAGAAAATTTGGCAGGGCAAGACCCCCACTAAACTTGCATTTCTGTAGTAATGATCTACGGACCCTTGGAGATCGCGCACCCCAAATAAAGGAGCCAATTACCTTATCTAAAGAGTCAAAGAAATATTTAGGTAAAAATAAAGGAATTGATTGAAATAGATAAAGGAATTTCGGGAGAACGTTCATTTTCACAACATTAATCTTTCCTACCAAAGAGAGAGGCAAATTATTCCATCTCTGAAGATCAGATTTAACTTGAGCTACGAGTGGGGTGAAGTTAGCAGAAAAGAGTCCAGAAAAAGTGCGAGTCACATAGACACCAAGATACTTAAATCCAGAAGGACTGATTTTAAAAGGCAAATCGGCTTGTTGGAGAAGCAAACCAGCTGCATTAATAGGGAAACATTCACTTTTATTAAGATTTACCTTGTAACCTGAGAATGAGCTAAACTTATCTAAGATGGATAGGACATTTGGAAGGCAAGATACAGGATCTGTAACATACATCAACAAATCGTCCGCATACAGAGACAGACGATATTCAACACCATTACGGATAACACCCCTTAGTGATGTGGAGGAACGTATTGAGATAGCCAAAGGTTCAATCGCCAAAGCAAAGAGGGATGGAGATAGAGGGCACCCCTGGCGTGTCCCACGTTCCAACATGAAATAATCTGAGCGAACATCATTAGTATGGACACTGGCTTGTGGTGAGGTGTACAATAATCTCACCCATCTAATAAATTTATCGCCAAAACTGAATTTTTCCAGAACTGCAAACAGGTACCCCCCACTCCACCCTGCAAATGCCTTTTCAGCATCCATAGAGACCACAATTTCAGGTAGATTGTCAGAGGGCTTGGAATAAATGATATCAAAAAGAGCACGAGTATTAAAAAATATATGGCGACCCTTGATAAAACCTGTTGGATCCTCAGAGATAATATTAGGCAAAACCTCCTCTAAATGACTGGCAACAGCCTTCGCTAAAATATTCACATCAGCATTGGGTAAGGACAGGGGTCTATAAGAGCTACACAAATCATTATGTACTTATTGGAGCCATTAGAAGTTATTCCTAAATGTTTCACCCACAGAAACAAAACTAGGTACAATGTTAACTTTAACAGCACATTATTTAAATTGCAATTACAATCAAACCAACATCGTTTATAATTAAAGTGAATAAAAATAAGAACTAGTCATATTAAAATTTGCCATAGTTTATGGTGATTTCTATAACTGTAATTTAATTGTTTTTTTTTTTTTTTAAATCATAAAATTGTAGACCCTCTGTCTATTTGTGCTGGACCTCCGGTGGTCCATGGAGCCCTCTAGGAAGATCATGATTATGGACTACAGGTCTGAGAGGATGTGCAGAATGTTGTGTCCTTCTACACATATTTACTCACAGTTGTAAAATCCCAGCATTACTGAGCAAAAAGAGAGAGAAAGGGACTTTCTGAAACATGAACACATATTCACACTCAGACACACCCAGTCTTTAGGGATTGCTAACACTTACATTGTCACTCATTTATTGCTGTACTTACTAAAATCCACATATATGTGAATATGATGGATGAAGGCTGCAGGATGTAACATCGGGGTGACATCCACAGAAGTGCTAACAAAGCCCCTTGCAAGATTTGCATCGATCCTCAAATCACCCGACACAGTGTTGGCAAAACACAGCACACATTACAGCAGCAAGACTCATATCATCAGTTAGCTGAATTCGATCAAGGCTTTAATTTAAGGGTGGCCTTGGAAAAGAGTGTACACTCCAACCATCATCACTGCACTTTTGTAAGAGATAATCGGATTAATCGAGCACTGATTCCCCTGCAGGTGTACAAGACATTTTACCAAAATTCCTGCCTTTGTTTACTTGAAAGGTGAACTGATGATTGTTGTAGTCCAAAAGTCATTCATTTGGTGAATGTTTTGAAAGGCTAGAGACTACATCTTAAAGTGTGTACTTTAAGCATTTCCTTGCACTGGTCTTTAATAGATAGGCATTCAGTGACCAGTTTTAATTTTGTATTGTTTCGAGTGACACTAGATATTTGCACACACCCTGTGCAGCTTTGTGCATAATAGATACATAAATAATACATAATGTCTGTAATGCATTCATACTGTATCTGTTAAATGCTCCAAATATCCATATCTGTATTCTGATTTAAGTCTGAAATGGGCAGGGCCAAACCTGGAAGGTGTGTTTGTTTTTCAATTCAATATGAATCCTAACCTTAACACGAAAACACTGGAAGAACTGTCAGCATTGTCAGTATAGTCTATGAATTCCCACTCTGAAAGTTTCTCAACCTCTGCTACATCACTCAAGTTTATGATTTCTCTCAATTATTATCCCCCCGGCATATAATGCGGGTGGATATAGCTATCGCTCTGTCCGTCTGTAAACATTTTATTTTCTGGAGCACATCTCAAAAACTAATAGGAATTTTTTCACGAAACCTGACAGTTATTTTAAGTGCGTGGAAGAGTTGTGCCTTTTGACATTTTGGGATTTCTGTGATTTTTATTTTTTCCGTATTTCCATGGCAACCAATTCAACTGAGGAAAATTTGGAATGGGGTTTCATGTGGATATGTCATCTCCTGATGACTCTTGTTCACTGTATTGCTGCAGTGTTTTGAAAAAGTGTAACGAATATTGTGATGATGTAATGGTTGTAGCTACTGAAGTTATACATTTCCATTGTGTATTTTAAATGTTTACTGCCTGGGTTGCCTTTAGACTTCTATTCGAAGTGAGTTTCGAGCACACGTTTTCTTTTAATTTCTCTTCTTTCTTATCTGTGTTGTCAAAAGAATGCTTCTGTGTGGTGGGAAGAGATTAGGTTGAAAAATGTTGGAGTGTTGCTTTAACTTCTACATGCCTCTTTATGGCCAGATACAGTGCCCTCGACGATTACTGGCATCACTTGTAAAGATTAGTAAAAAGGGTTCGAATAAATATGTTGAAATAAATGTATTCAGAGGAAAACAAATCCTTCATCAAGAAACAATTATTTTCAACAAAAACAAAATGTGCCACTATTATTGGCACTCCTGGAAACGATAATGACCACAGTGTACCTGAAGCTTGTTTTCCATTTAAATTGTACAGCATTTTTGAGTTGATTGGAGTGTGTAGGAACTTTCAAGCTGTAATCCATGACTTCGTGATTAACTGGGGGAACAAATATGAGGTGACACAGAGGCCAAATTCCCTCAACATCAACATGGGAAAGATTAAAGAGAACACATAAACCTAATGAGGGAGAAGTGTGTTGACCTTCATAAGTCAGGGAATGGTTAGAAAAAAAAAAAGCTAATTGCCTGAAAATGTCCATTTCTTATGTCCTGTTAGGGCAATAATAATAATAAAAAAAAAGTGGACACCAACTGGAAGTGTTACAAACTCGCCTGGAAGAGGACTCAAGTTATTTTGCCCTCCGTACAGTGAGGAGGAGGGTAAGAGAGGCAAAACTTCCCCAAGGATCACTGTTGGCGAATTACAAGAAAACGTAAAATCTCGGGGTTTCCAAGTCTCCAAAACAACCATCAGACTCCACCTCCATGCCAAGAGATTATTTGGAAGGTGCCAGAAAAAAACCTTTTCTCTCAGTTAACCACAAACGTAAGCACACTGCAACTTTGACTGGAACTGTTTTCTGGTCTGATGGAACACAAATGGAGCTTTTTGGCCATCAACACTCGCGATGGGTTTGGTGTAAAAAGAAAGATGGCTATAATGAAAAGAACCCGATCCCAACTGTAAAATATGGTGGAAGTTCTGTGAT
>JAOBAM010000015.1:8873917-8889526 GCA_025212355.1 Notarius kessleri
CCGATCTCAAGTGAGACCATTTACAGGAGCAGAAGGTGAGTCACAAATGACATTTGATCTCACTTTATGTATTCTTTCCATGAAAAAAAGGTTATTCTTCTGCTCTTTTATTTGCAGTTGTGAAAATATCTCGGATATACTGTTCTCAAGTTTACTATTATTATAAATGATTCCATTATTTATTTGTACTATTATTATTATTTCTCATAATGAGATATAAAAGTATAATAGTAGTCTAAAAAAACTACTATAATATTGAGACTATTTCTAGATTATTTGTATTTCAAGCTTGCATTGTTGAAATGGCAACCTGTCCTATCAATAAATACATTTTTAATTATCTTCAAGTATATATAAATTAAATAATGCATTTGATAAATGCTTTCTCTTTTTCTGGAAAATGGTGAAAACCAACACACTTCTCTTCATATTTAATATATTTCACGTTTTATTTTCTGAGAATTTTCAGTTACTACATAATATATTAGCACTTGATCACCCATCCATCCATCCATTCTGTATGTCACTTATCCATCATGGTTGTGGGGGAAGTCAAGTCATTTACTTTTATAGACATTCGTTTATACAGTCGTTTATACAATAGACTTTGTAGCAAAGCAGCTTTATAGAAATTTAAAGACTTTAAACATTAAACATTTTATCCCTAATTTATCCCCAATGAGCACGCCTGTGGCAACAGTGGCAAGGAAAATCTCCCTCAGACAACACGAGGAAGAAACCTCGAGAGGAACCAGACTCAAAAGGGAACCCATCCTCATTTGGGTTATAACAGATAACATGATTATAAATAACTTGCTTTGAAAACTGTGTCCTATATAGTCACAAAATATGACTGCGAAACCAGGAAATTCATTATAGTTTGAACATGAAATCTGTTTTGCTGAAATATAAACTGTTCTTTGATGGAAACTTGAGTGCAAAACTGTTCATGACAACTGCAGTCCTAAAGTTAGCAAGCCAACTGTAGTCCTCAGCCACAAAAGCATTACTGTAAGTGTCCAGAGTAATCCCACTTCTAATCCCTGACAAAAGCAGTTGTTGGTCCTCCACCAGCCAAGTGTTCGTGCTGCTCTTGAACCTGTTTTACTGGCCGTGAGCCGGTTCTTTAGTGGTTGAAACTCAAACAACTGGTTTGAGATTAGACACTGAACTGCCTCAATAGAAAAGGTGTATGAGGCTGTTCTAGCATGACATCGCACAAAACAAGTTCCATGAAGACATGGCATCCCGCACAGATCCCTGAACACCTTTAGGTCTGACTGCACCCCAGACCTCCTCATCTGACATCAGTGCCTGATCTCACTAATGCTCCTGTGTCTGAATAAACACAAATCCCCACAGCCATGCTCCAAAATAACCTTCCCAGAAGAATGAAGGTTATTATAAGAGCAAAGAAGGGACTAAATCTGCACAGAGATGATGGTCAGTTGTTCACAAACCTTCAGACACACGGTGCATTTCCACTAGTACTGGCTTAGCAACATGCCTGAATAAGACAAATCATTATTCATCCATAGGAAGCACTTTACACTGGTCAGGGTTGATGTGGATCCAGGAACAGTGAGTGTAAAGAGTTAATACACCCACGATAACATGCAAACCTGGACACACATTCACACCTGGGGCAATTAAGTATAGCCATAATCGACCTACCAATGGGAGGAAAGCCACAGCAACTCCACATGGACAACCCAAGATCCTGCCGATCTGAAGTGAGAGCACCATCTGTTGTACCACCATAAGACAAATAACTTTGGTTAACTCTCAGGGTTGATGCATCACACACTAATACTTTCTAGAACTTGATTTGTTTATGATCACATTACTTTTAAAAGTGCTGGAAATTTATTATAACCGTAATTCAATCAAGAATTAAATTTTTTTTAAATTTTTTTAAAAAACTCAAAGGACACTGGAAACAAGCAACACAAGCCATACAGAAAGTCATTTTTAAATGTTCGGGAGGTTGTTCAAAATAAGATTGAAAACTTAAACTCTGACAAGAAAAGAAAAACACAAACACACAACACAAGTTACATTAAAACAAAAAGATTTTTATTTAACTCTTTTTCTCTGTATACTTTATTATAATAAGACACTTCTCTGCTTGTACATTGCTCCCATGAAATTAAAAATGGCAACAATCTTTTTTTGGGAATGTAAGTTGGGGTAGACAAACTTCGATACATACCAATATACATACATGTGTGTATATCAAGGCTCCAGTAATAAACCATAAATGCTATAAACGCTGTAACCACTTCAGGTACCTTAGTGCGGTCGGAAGTATAGTACAATCTTTGAGTACTCCAGGAATACACTTGAATGGGTAGTATTATTTACTCATTAAACATGGGTACATATGATAATGACCACATTGATAGATAGCTAAATGTTTAAGAAGGAAGGATAAAGGATAGATAGCAGTCGGAGCCTGATGCATGGTGGCCAATGTTCAGGCTGGCTGAGATGCCAGTGAGGATGTGTTCATGCTAAAATGTCAGCAGTGAGGGACCCCCCCCCAAAAAAAGGAAAAAATACCCATATAACAAGAGATGTTAAATGATTTTCACTGCAAGTACTTCAGTTGGATAAACAGGCACACTCAAATGCATATCCATGAATGTATATAATGAACATGGTTATAAACATCCTAGTGTCATACCACAAAAGGGTTAGAAAAAGAAAAATAACTGTTCTACCAGAAAAAAAAAAAAACTTTTTAGGCCACCCACCCCAAAAATATACATACAGTAGAGATAATGCACACACACACACACACTCATCAGTTGCCCTACACACTCATACGTTTCATTTAGAAGCTCTATTCATTCAGTTATCCAAACTACTCTCCAAACACAGGCATATCCAGAAAACAAACCCCAACTTACAGCAGTAGTAAAATATCTATGCTGGTCAGAATACACAAGGGCAGGTCCTTGTGCCTGTTACAATTCAGATGTGTACTTGATTTTATTTTGAGTGTGGTTAAAATGCAATTCCTATGTGTATTGCACGTTTAACTTTGCAACACTTTTCAAAAATAGGTGACAAACTCATTGGCTTAAAAAAAAAAAATTTAAACAAGGTGATGTGATGTTTGTGTGAGAAATGTCTGCCGTTCAGTCCTCCTGAGATGTCGCCAATACTCCAGCCACACCGCATCAAGCAGAAGCAGCACTTAGGTTCATCCTACTACTACTTCTTCTTAAAAGCAAGACGTGATGGAAACTAAATGGAAAGTGATCACTTAATTTTTCACTCTACATTTACCAGAACTGGTGAGCAAATGTAACGCAATACTTACTGCCTATTTTGGTTTAAAAGGAACTGTAATATGACACTTAATAGATGCACAAAACATGGCTGAGATGGAGAGGAAAAATAAAAAGAGAGCGCGAGAAAGTAGAGAGCCTAACAGTACAAAGGTACTTGCATTCTAAAAAGAAAAGCACATTTAAATTGGATGGTTCTTCAAATAGTCAGTATAGTATTCTACGTTATAAATGAGAATAAGGGTAGGCTGTCGAAGAAATGGTGACATAAAATGATGTTTCTGGGTGGAGAGGCGGATAAAGGAGGAGTAAAAAGTTATCCAAGCCCACAAATTCCATCTTCTTATAGTCGGAATACTTGCTTTTTCAGGAAGGGGAAAAAGTTGAGACCTCTGTTTGCAAGCAATAAAATTTATATTCTATGCAGAGGCTGAAAACAGGCAAATGACCTGCTGGGGCAAAGAAAAAAAAAAACAAAAAAAAACTTTATTTAAAAAAGAAAAGCAGGAGCAGAGAAGCAACTGTCCAACAATCTTGAATTAAAAAGGTCACACCAGTTCTGAACAAGGAGCTACAGCAATGATAGTAGAAACCGTAAATGTGTACATTAGTACTTCATAGGTTGGACAAGCAGAAATTAGCAATAAACTGAAACATTGAGAAAACAATCAAGAAGGATGTTGATTAAAAAATGTATTTTAATGACCTGCTTTTCAGAAGAAAAGAAACATTACAGCCCTAACTTTTGAAGGGAGGGAATATGAAATGTAAACTGAACAATGAGGTCAAAGGAAAGACAACACAAAAAGGTGGGGGAAAGAAAAAGAAGCAAAATCTATGGAAAATATTTTCATATTAAAAGAGTAACTGCACACCTAATCCCGATTCCAACCTGAAAAATATGCTGAACTTCTATCCCCCCCGCCAACATTGTATAAATACAGGGACATCACAAACATTGGCCTTCCATAAATACTTCCAGACACTACTCCATGCTACTAATGTAGGCCTCCTACACACTGCAGTCACATGTTGAGTATCCGTGTGTCAGTTTGAGGTCATATTGTGCTTGTATATGCAAAATTTTTTTTTTATTTTTTATTTTTTAATATCTCAAGGGTTGTCAATTAAGGTAATGTGACCTCTAATCTGAGTCGAACTTGGGGCTTGTGTGAAAGGAAACAAGGTGTGCATGGACAAATAAAAGGGAAAAAAACAAAAAGCATTAAACCAAGGGTGAAAGAATGAGTGTGTACATCATCTTCATAACTATATCTTGTACAACAATAATAATAATAATCATAATAATATTAATGTGGTAATATGCTTGGGGATGAGAATCGAGAGATGAGTGGGAAGAGAAAAAGAGGGATGAATTTGAAATGCTGCAAAATTAAAAGGGTGGGGGATTCACTTCCTGTTCTTGGGAGATGGCCAGTTGCCACGCCTTTCACCACGATTGGCCCCTCCATTACCCGATACACCACCCGGTCCGCCACCGGCAGGTGGACCTCTGGAACCTCGACCACCACTTCCACCAGTGCTGACCCTCCGATTCTGCCTTTCCATTCCAGGCCGCTGGCTGGAGAAGCTCCTCTTATTGGCGGCCGATTCTTTAGTAGTTATCTCTCGGTCAACACCTCCCCCTCCTCTTCCTGAAGGATGGTGATGGTGATAAGAGGAATAGGATTTTCCACCCCCTCCTCCACCTTCCCGATCTCGAAACTCTGCAAAGTCACTGCTCTCAGAGGCAGTTTCCCATTCCTCGTTGGCCTGATCAGAGTTCTGGTTGGAGACATCTGGAGATTTGGCACCACCAGTCTGGTTGTGGTTATGATGGTGCTGAGAATGGGGCAGGCCAGAGTTGCCATGGTAGGGATGGTGGTGATGGTGGTGACTATTCAAATTCAGGTTCCCACCCCCAAGATAGCTGCTATTGTTATTGTTGGTTGTTGAGATATTGTGATTTGTATTTGCAACACCAGTGGTAGTGGATACGTTAGGTGTTCCATCTTGCACTGAATTCTGGGATGGTGAAGCAGACTGCTGCTGTTGTCCACCCACAGCTTCAATTATTCCACTACTTCCATTGATACGGGCTGCATTCTCTCGCTCCTGTTTAAGCCGGCGGAATCTGGGGGGCTTGTCTTGCTGATGCTGGGAGCGCCCATGGCGCCTGCGACGAGGGGGACGCTCAAATCCTCTATGCAGAATGTTTCGTCCATCTGCATTAGGCAAAGGAACTGGTTTAGATCCAGAAGAAATGGAATTGGTGTTGCTTAAGGTCTGGGTCACACTTCCATTTTCAGTGCCCAACTGGGCAGTTGTAGGAACCGTAGGACCAGAGATTACTGAAGAGTTTACACCCTGGTTCTGAGACTGACCCTGATCAATAGCCTTCTCTTTCTTTTCTCCATTAGATCCATGGATTGTTTCTTTTATTAGGGAGGGCTGTGGGTGTGGGTGTTGCTTTCGGACTGATGTATTGGATTTAGCAGATACACTTTGAGAAGAACAACCAGGCCCAGAACGGTGTCCACCAGACATACCTCCTCCACTGCCTGAATTTCTGTAGACACCTCCTCCAGCAGAACCTCCACCCCTGCCACGTCGAGATGGCACTCCTCTAGGAGTGAACACTCTGGTTTGGGTATTTCTTGGCGGCGCTGAAGATGATGCATTGCCCACACTTAGGTTCTCTCCCCCTGTTCCTTTCTTGGTAGATGGCTTTCTATCCTCTTTGTCAGAGTGTGCAAGGTCACTAGCAGCACTCTCACTGCCCGTTTCAGAACCCCTTTGCCGCCTTCTTTTCGGAACTTCTTCATACTCTGAGCCTTCGCTTCGGGTTTCACTGTGGTTCCTGGCACGTCCAGGGTTTGGCTGAGAGCCTCCTTGGCCATGTCTGCCAGATGACCCCTCCCTCTTATGATCCTGGTTAGAGGAGCCATGCTGATAGCCACTGTTGGCGGCAGATCTGTAGTCTCGACTGCTTCTGCCCCCAGCCCTACCACGGGCACTGCCTGCATAACTGCCCCTGTAGCCTCTACCTCGACCATAGAACTCCCCCCTTCCACGGCTCGCTCGGCTTCCTCTGGAAGAGCCTGCATGGTATGTAGCACCCCCTGTCTCATAAGAATGCTCTCGGTCCCTCCTAGAAGGTGGAGCTAAAGAGCCAGTGGCTTGGACAGAGTTTTCTCCTTCTTTGGATGCTTTATTCATGCCCCCACCAGCACCTCTGTCCTTGCCACCATTTCTTGCCTTTCCTGGAGGAGCAGTTTCATCTTTACCAGAAGGTCCAGATGAGGTTTGAGAACTGGAAACTGATGCTTGCTTAACAGATGCCTGATTGGCATCTTGGTCTTTATCTTTTGCAGAGCCTACAGTGTTTTTCTCTCCCCCTTCACCTTCACCAACCTCCCTCTTCATTTCTTTCAGCACAGGCCGCTTAATAGGACCCACTCGCTTGTTGGGGTTACCACCTCCTGATTGAACAGCAGGCTTATCAGTCTGACTGGTCAAATCTTCCCCTCCTGTGTTTCCACCCATTCCAGAGCCTCCCTTTCTGTTATGTCCACCACTGCTTCCAGGCCTTGGGCCCCACTGAGTTTCAGTCTTTTGCTCTCGACCACGAGAAATAGATTTGGAGTGGTGCTGCTGCACTGAATGCTGGGAGGACTGTGCGTGAGGGTAGGTATTGCCTGTTTTGTCCTGTTTCCGTCCACCAACACCCCTGGGTCCAGTGTCATGCTCATGCTGGCGTGGGGGATGATGATGGGACTGCTTTCCACTGCCATCCTCTCGAGCTGAAGAGGAAGAGGAAGAAGAAGAGCAGGAGGAAGAAAGGCATGGCTGGGGAAGTGGAGGGGAGGTTTCGGTCTTCTTGGAATCTCCTCCTCTCTCTCGCTCTCTACCATTCTCCTGTTTGTGTGCATGGAGAGTGTAACGTGAGGGATGAGCATGGTGATGCTGCAAATGGGGGTTGTTCTCCAAGGGGGCGAGATCAGCACGACCATTGCGGTCAAAGTGGGGATGCGGAGCCCCCCAAATTTGACTCTGCTGGCCACCCTGTGGGGCTTCATCTTGATGGCCAAAGCCACGAAGTTCTCCAGCACTATTAACCCTCTGCTGTGGATGAGAAACCATCCTGGATCCATTATCTGGGAAGCTGGTATAATTACCACGCCCTCCCAAGAAGGGCTGGTGATGGCCAGCTTGAGTCCCCACAGGGGATATTGCCTGGTCAGTGGAACCAGAAGGAGAGTTAGCGCCCACAACAGGTGGCTGAATGGAACCTGTTCCTCCATCTCGATTGCGCACTGGAGGAGTGTCACTCCTGGCAAATATGAAAGACAAAAATAATAGCATTATGATTAAATATTAAATTCTCACTTCATCTCCAGTTCTCATCTTCAACTTCTTTATTAATAATTCACGTTGGGGTGTGTAAATGACAACAACAATATAAAAGACGTACTTAAAAATTAGGGTAGATGCAACAATACTATTAAACCTCTATTGTACAACTGAATATTGGGGGGGGGCGCGCGCACACACACACACACACACACACACACACACACACACACACCCAACTCTACAGAACAGTATCTTCCAGTGAACTACAACTGATCTTGGTCATCTACATGAAAAGAGCCCAGGTGATGAAACCATAACCAAGCCTTTACCTGACGCCTTTGCCCATGTCCTCCTCCTCCAGAGCTTGTTTCTGCCTTAAGGGGGAACTCAAAGCCCGACCCTCTCCGCTCCCTGGGAAAACCTCTGGGCCCCAAGCCAGTTTAGGATCCATGGGTGGTGTGCCACGATGAGAATGAGGGGGACCTCCATGTTGCTGCCTATCAAATTGCTCCGAACCAGAGCCACCAGAATCTGAGCGCTCCCGACTCATCAGCCCTGGGGAGAAAAGGTGCAACATACAAAGTGAGCGTCATACAATTCCAACATCATGTATAAAGTTGTCATAAAATTTTGTGAACAAACCAGTGGGATGCATGCTGGCTGGATAGTAATCCATGGGTGGGGGGCGACCTTGCATCATGCGAGGGTCCATGTAGGGCATCATCATCCACCGAGGGTCAAAGTTCATGGGCAGAGGTGGAGGACGTCCCATGGAGCTGGGTGGGTATAGAGCAGGCTGTTTAGGACCTTGCTGTGGTGTGGCACCGGGAGTCGGGCCTTGCTGAGGCGCTTGGGACTGGAGCTGGGCTTGTGCAACCTGGCTGTGTTGCTGCTGCTGCCATTGCTGCTGCTGTTTCAGCAGCTGTTCCTGTGTGCAATCAATGGCAATAAAATAACAGTTTCAGTTCTTTGCAAACATCCAACCAGTATTATTATACGAATACAACAGTTCTGCAAAAATCACACTGTTGAGAAATACAAGCTTGAATATCTGTTGTACATTTCTGCAGGAGTGGTTGCTTAAGCCCTCAGTTCCATGTGGATTAGAGTTCACCATTCTCTCTCTCTCCTGATTACAAATGTAATCCAACATCTGTGGTGAGGTTCGAGATGTTAGTGGCACATCATTCAAAGTTTATTCCTATTTCTGGAGGAAATATTTACCAGCCCACAGCTACTGATTAAATTGCAGCTGCCTTTACATTATTACTACGCTAAAGATTCACCAATTCTAAGAACATTATTTTTGCAATAACCACTTGATGTAAATAGCAAGAAATAGTGTAAAAGCTTAGAGATATAGCAGAGATTTAGAGAACATATAGCATCTGAGAACAGACACTGACCTGCTGTTGCCTCTGGAAACGAGGTGGGAGGGACTTCTGATACTTGGAAAAGCCCTGGCCAGGCATTCCACCCCCTGGCCTTACTGCTCCTCCTGTAATTGCCTCTACCTTCACAGTCTCATCTCCACTTCTGCTGCTGCGAATGTGCGCGACACTTGACACAGGCTCCTCCTTTACTTCCCCTGGTCCTGGGACATCATGGGCCTGCTGATGCTGGGGGGCAGGAGGCTGAGCAACCTGCTGCAACTCTGAAAAATAGAAAGAACAAAATGATTCAGAAGTTTTTCAGCCCGGAGTTAAGAGGATCAAAGGTGACGTCATATGAGAGTTCACGAACGCAAGTAAAAACTAACCCGTGTTAGAGTCATAGCTGCTGTTGCTGCCAGCTCTTTGTCGGTTATTAGCATTCAGCACCAGTGTAGCGCCACCCAACTGAGTGGATGAGAGAGGCGGTTCCTCTGTGTCCACACAGGGTGATGGGGGCTGGCTGGTGCTGGATGAAGAGACTGAAGCAGTTAAGGAAGGAGTGGGGCTGTTTGCAGGAACATCTGCAGCAGCACTGGGCTTCTGCTGCTGTTGTTGTTGTTGTTGTTGTTGCTGCTGCTGCTGTTGTTGTTGCTGCTGCTGTTGTTGTTGCTGCTGCTGCTGCTTCTCATCCAGCCTCTTCAACTTTTCAGCACATGCAGCACGGCGCTCTTCTTCCATCCTGCGCTCCTCTTCCTCACGGCGACGCCTGGCACGCTCCACCGCCGCAGATATCTCAGACGACGATTGCTTCCTCCGCTGACGCCATGTTTCATCTTCATCTTCGCCCTGTGTCTGGTTAAGCAGGGCATTTGATGGAGGTGGTGTAGGTCCCTTCTGCTGCTGGACCTGAGCACCAGATGGTTTCTGGGATGCTGACTGGTTTGAGCTGCGTTCCTGCTGACAGACAAAACATCGGTGACTCAGAAAGCTGATCCATACATACAATATTGTACTGCCTCCAACACCATGACCATGCTCATGCTCACGTTAGGGGCGGGCGATATAGACAATCAGAATATTTTCCAAACTTGGATGGTAAGAGTGATTCAAAATTGTCCAGTAGATATATAAAAACATGTCCGTAATATAAAAGTTTTTAAATTACTTTTAATTTAAAGGGAAGGGTTCTCCTTCCATTGGCATTCATGCAACACCTGTTTTCTGCTTCAAATAAGCAACCATTATAATGCATCTTCACAGCAGTGGCAGCATTTGGAGTGGTCCCATACACATGAAGGTGTTTTTAAAAAAAAAAAAGGGGCAAATCATTTACATAATATGAACAAATAAACCTGAGGAGGGAAAGGGGGAGGAAAAAAATAAATAAAAAAAAAAAAAAATTAAAAAACAACACTTCATGTGCATGAGACATAGCCTATATAACTTCACTTAATTGTGAACAGAACTGCATCTGAAAATCTGTACCAGGGTCTCATTTATACCGCCCACCACTAGGCAGATTTTGTCCTTTTGTAACTTCGACCCCTTCCCCATGTACCTGTCGGTAGTAGGAGCAAGGTCCCTGCCCAAGAAGTGAACCTGGTGGGGGGGAGGGCTGCTCCCGAGGGCCACCGTATCCAGGCCTACGCCCCTGCATACAGGCAAAAGGACCTGGCAGTGAGTCATCCAGGAAGCACTTCATGTGCCCTTCAATGCTTGTTCCTGTCGTCATAGTGACTCGTAACATGCTGGTTGTTGCCAAAGCAATAGATTCTGGTGGTGCGTCAGTGCCTGCTAAGGGGGTCACATGCGGGTCTTACCTGGTAGGGTCCAGCACTCGTCTGACCACCCCAGCTGCTTCCCCCCTCCTCGGCCCAGTTTGGCTTGCCGGAGGGTGCTGGGGTAACCTCATCAGTGGGGACAGGAGGTGTGTGCCTTGCATTGCTTCCGCTCTCAGACGTCCGGGAACGTGAACTCGGAGCAGGTCCGTCTTGGGATTTCTGCTGCTCCCTTTGTTCCCTAAAAGGACACACATGTATTAAAATTCTACATACATTTATTAATCTAAAAAGTCACCATTATGCAATTCAGTAGTTCTCAGAAACATACAGAATTCCATTCTTGCTTTCAGTCTCCTCTTCATCCCCCTCATCTTCACCTTCATCATCGCTGAACTTTAATTTGGCTGAGTAGTCAATCTCCTCTTGTGCACCTGATTTAACAACAAAAATTAAGCTTATAAAAATGCCTTTAAAAATAAATAAGAAAAATCAAATCAAAGAGCTTAAAAGCTTTTCGTGCACCCTCCTTACCAGCCCATCCTTCATCTCCATCATGGTCTAGCTCATCCAGCTCCTTGAGGTCATCCTGCTTTAGGATGGAAGGGCGTTTAACCACCTCACCACGGGGGCCACCAGGTGGCCTCCCCTCTGGCGCAGGCCCACCCTGCGAACGAGAGAATCTGAGGAGAAACAGAGAGAGGAAATTAATCAAAAATCAAATTTACAAATTAAATCAAAAATCAGGGGGCAGGGGCTCCAAACAGACATTACATTTTCTTGTGCACAGCTGTGTAGCAGGGTTTTAATGTGGAACGACTTTACTCCTCAACCAACTTCTAGTTATGCCAAACATTCCCATCATTTCTTCATTTAAAAAAAAAAAAAAAAACCACCCCACACACTTGGAAAGAATTTGCTTTAGTTAAAGTTTACAGACACAGTGTACTATCTGCCATGTTATTAAACGTGTTCAAACTGTTTAAAATGCTTGAAATTAATAAATACTAAAATAGACATTTACATTTTGTGCAGTAATGTGAAGCAAGTTCAAGTCACAAGCAGAAAGCATCCATATTACAGACATTTATAAGAAGGTTTAAGAAAGACCTGCTTAATTGTAATGTTTTACATGGAGGGACATCATGGGACAATCTATACACAACTTACCTAGGGGCCTCATTGGGTGGTGGATACCCGTACGGCCCTTGTGGACCAAACGGCGGTGGAAAGGGCAAGTATGGTGGGTACATCTAAGAGAGAACAAACGAGCAAACGGGAGGGAGGAACGACAGGTTAGAGAAGTACTTTATCTCAAATGCAGCATGTCCCATCATTAAACAGATTTAGTGCACAGAGCCTAAACGTAATGAACAGTATATAGCCAAGGCCACTTTATAAGCTTTAAAACAGTAGACGTTTTATAACTTATAATTACTATATGCTCTACTCCATTCCAATGTAACAGGCAGGTTATTTAAAACATACGCCATCATTAAAAAGGTCAGTATTGTAACGGTGGTGACCATCTCAGTGTGAAGTTTTTACTGGGGCCTGAGCTTCCTGAAAGCTCAACTCTAGATTCACCCAATCTAACTCTAGATTCGCACTGATGTTAAAGCATTAGTGATGAAAAGCCCTGTATACATACGCAACACCACTGTTTCTCCCCCCCCCCAAGGTGATAAAAGCGTTAGTACTCACAAATGGAGGCATGAGTCCTCTGTAAGGAGGGAACTGCGGGCCAACCGGAGGCTGGGGGAGGGGGAGGGTGGGTCCATGGGAGGGATTTGGAAGGAGGGCGGCCCCAGTTGCACCCTCCATTCCCATGGCTCCCCCAACACCACCCTCCACTACCCCCTCCCCTGCTATGGTGGGCGCCAGTGCGCGGCCCCCACCATCCCGCCAACTCGTCACATCTGGATTAAAAAGGGCAGGTATTTACAATAAGAATTTTATCTGCATCCTCAGAGTGTATTATGTAGCAGACTACAATAGCTCCACATCAGTTAAGAAAAGGGATCAAATGTGTCAATGAAAAGAAAAGTGCGATATGCTTACTCTGGGGGCGGAGGCTTGGTCCTGGCCCATACCACTGATCTGCAGTGGCCTGTTCTTTGCCAGCTTTGTCCTGGTCTCCCGCCGCCTGCAGGCTGGGAAATTCCTCGCGAGAGAATGGCGACGGTTGGTTTGATCCCTTTCCACCTGAACAGAGCCAGGAGTGAGTATCCATAATAGCAGTGGTGTAATTCATGCCCCCACTAAAAGCACCCATTCAATCAAAAAAAAAAAGCCTACATATATGAAATACTACTAGTCACGGTCTCTTTCCCCTCTGCACCAAAAGAAACACAGACATTGTCTTAAAATGTTTCTGGAGCATCATTAATCGTATTAATAAAAAAAAAAAAAAAAAGGCCACTGAAAACTGATTTGTAACACTGCTATGAAACAGATCGGGTGTGTGTTTATTTTAGCTAGCACAGGGCTGATCAGCTCTGCCCTTTTTCCTTAAAAGGCAACTCACGAGGCATACATAACAATAGGCGTCAAGTCAGCTGGGCGGAAGAGGCAGGCTGAGCAACATTTTATTGCAACTGCATAGGACAAACTGCTTGTTCACTAAACAATACATCTGGGGAACTGTAACTCACCATCTCCTTGTACTCCATGTGTAACACTGGCCGGAGCCCAGGACCTTGGCCCTGCGGCTATAGCTGGAGTTTGGGCCTAGAAAGCACAAAATCAAGTTCATCCGTATTTAAAAAAACCCTGCATTTCAGTCTTACATGCCATGGGAATAACAGCTGAATCACTTAACATACAACAATGCCAGTAATTAGGATGAATTCAATTCTAAAAAGTACAGCACAGTACTGATATATGAATATTAATGTGGAAAAGAACATGTAGCTCTTTGTGAAAGTGTGCACAGTAGCACCTCTTGAGCTGGAGGAGTTCTCGGCAGGCTCGGCGCAGGCATCTGTGAAGCCGCAGGCTGCTGCGACTCCGGCTGCGGTGCTGACGATACATCGGTACTGCAGGAACAAGAAGAGTACACGCTTTTCAATATCGTATATCAGATACATGTGATATGATATGGGTAAGATATCAAAATAGCACCAAGAGCAACTGTTTGGCTAAAAATGGACCCATTATGAAAAACTTCACATTTTCAGCGCTTGTGCACAAACATTTCAGTATCTGGAGCCTACCAACCCACAAACTCTGAAAGAAGACACCCCATCAGTTTCTTTTGGGCTGCCCATTTCAGAATAACGTGATTCAACAAGGCGTTCAAGATTTGGCTCTTCCCATTATGTCTTGAATGTCCGTAAGATGATCTTTATCTCATCGCTCAAATAACGTAAAATGGGACAATGGGTGGAAGGCTTAGCAACGTTAGCGGGAAAATGTGCTTTACCAAATTACAGATGGCAGTAAACAGGCACGCTTTGCTATGTGTAAATACATACGTGTGTGCTGCTGATAGAATGAGCAAAGGTCTGACCTCGGCGCAAACTGAGTGTTGGAAAGATGCAGCAATGCATCGCTCACCTGCAGCGTCATTCTTCAGTGTTTTGTGAATTATTTAAGAAAGTAGCATGGTGTGTTGTCATAGGAAAATTAACTGCTTCCACCCTGAAGTTAATTATATTCCTGTAACAGCATGTCCTTGTGTTTTGTTACCACCACAGGAATTTGGCAACTATTACAAATTTTTCTGAATTATGAAATGCATGTTGAAACATGCATTTTCACCATTTATATATAAATGTCCAGGAAATAAAGTTACTCATAAAAATCACTTACATTTCAAAAGAAAATTATAATCAACACCATCTAATGAGAGCAAGACACTGAATCAATAATTCATAGGCTGTGATACTAACCCCCCCCCCCAAAAAAAAACTGGATTGAGGATTGTTTTTTTCCATATATTAATAAATAAATAAATAAACCAGCTGATATAAACACCACTTGGGGGATCACACTCCTCAAACGCAACAGCACTGTGAGTTCAGTGTTTTACCTCATTTAACACCCATTTCTATGATTAATGAGGTCTGCATGGTGTACTCCACCGCCAACACAACTGGCCAAGACCCTCCAGGACCTCAGTTAGACACTTTTCCACAAAACCATCAGCTAACAGATGTTCAATAATACAAGTCTCTTTCACAACTGCACCAATTACAAAAAATCCAGGCATTTTATAAGGGTCAATTTAATCATAATGTCGCTGAGGAGTGCTATACTAGATTACCCAGGTAAACACACTCACCTCTTTGGGTCTGCTGATTCTGGCTTGCTTGCCCATCCTGTGCCGTCTTTGGGAACGAGCGAGACGTTGGGATCGTTGCCTTTGTTCTCCGCCTTCAAACTGGGCAGGTTGGCTGGGGGGGGCATGCGCCGTGCAGAGGCAACTTTACCAAGAGACTGCAAGCCATGACGAGGGGCAACTACAAAAACAGAGCAGAAAGCGTCAATACATTTTACAATTACACCATCTTAAAAAGTAATTGCGGGGTAAGGGAGGAGGGGGGGAAAGGAAGGGGCGTGGCGTGTAAATTTTAAAATACCCCTCATTCATTTATAGCTCAGGAATTAATAGCCATCTGATGTTAACAGAATCGCTTGGTACGTGGAATTGGTACACAAATAATTAGGTCTATGACCGAGCTGTGACCTCGCACTTACAGTTTCAGCATCTCATCACACTGGTCACATACACTGTGTTCCAAATTATTATGCAAATCATATTTTTCTCAGATTTTCCAAAATTACCTATATGAATTGCAGTCA
>JAOBAM010000015.1:8939090-8949891 GCA_025212355.1 Notarius kessleri
AACGAGGACCTTGATAGAAATGTAGTGGAGTGAAAAGTACGATATTTGCCTTTCAAATGTAGTGAAGTTAAAGTCATGAGTTTAAAAAAAATACTCAAAGTAAAGTACAGATACTTAAAAAGTGTACTTAAGTACAGTACTCAAGTAAACGTATTTCGTTACTGTCCACCTCTGGTATTGTCCCATGTGACAACCCCCTTCCCCTTTCTGCCAGCCTGCCTTGTTTACCTGCTTTTGGGTAGCGGCTTTTATGCCTTGGTTATTTACGAATAGTCTCTCTCTATCTCTTTGGGAGTATTTTCCTTAGGTCTATTCCAGATTTAGTCTCTCCCTTTCAGTCTGGGTATTGGCTTTACCTGTTTGGCTGGCTATAAAAACCTGCATGTCTCAAAGATGGCAGTTCTCTTTCCTTGCTTGCGTGCTGGCTCCTCTCCAATGTCGTTTTCTGTCTAGAAGCCTGTGGCCTTCTGGATAATTTTTTGTGATGCTGTTTCTTTGGTTAAATTTGAGTTGTTTAATACATTACTTTATTTGATGCTACAAAATGGTGTGTCTCTTGTCTTTCAAGCCAGATTGAGGCAATATGGGGCTTGAACCCAGGACCTCTCGCACCCCAACCAAGAATTATATAGAGCCACCAATTAACCTAACCTGCATGTCTTTGGACTGTGGGGGAAACCGAAGCACCTGAAGGAAACCGACACAGACACGGGGAGAACACGCAAACTCCATACAGAAAGACCCGTGTCGGACACTGGGCTCGAACCCAGAAACTTCTTGCTGTGAGGCGACAGTGCCGCCTGTTATACGTCAGTTAAATTCAAATAAGATTGATTGATGTTTAGTGTTTTATTATTGTCTTAATGTTTGTCTTTCTTCATTACTACTCTGTCTATATAATTTTTATACTATATAGTTGCTTTGACAAAATTGTTAAAACATTCATGCCAATAAAGAACGCGCTGAACTTGACAGTGCAACCCAACCCCATCTTTCTTAAAAACTAAACAGGATACATACTGTATGTCCTTATAACAAGAGAATTGGATTGACAGTGTCCTATAAATGATAAACCACTCTTAATTCCAACATCACTTACACCTCAAGAGCATGATCATGCCACAGGATGGCTACATTGTGCAGCTTCTAGGTCGAAACTTATGGAGTACAGACACATGGAGCACATGGACCTCATAGAGCACCACATTGAGACTCCCTCAGGGGTGGTGGTGCGCAGCCACCTGTATCGGCTCCCCGAGCACAAGAAAAATGTAGTTCAGGATGAACTCAAGGCTATGCTTGATATGGGAGTAATTGAGGAGTCACACAGCGACTGGAGCAATCCGGTGGGCTTCGTTCCCAAGACTGACAGGTCAGTCTGATTCTGTGTGGACTATAGAAAAGTCAACATGGTGTCTAAATTTGATGCATGTGATGAACTGCTCGATTGGTTAGGCGCAGAATAAAAACAAGACATGGTGTTATACAGAAAATAATGGTCACCATGGGGGGTGTGATGTGGCACAATGTGCAAGTGGCGTGCCACAAACTCCTCAAAATGCATTATTTTCATATAAAAGCATGGTCTGGAGTGGGTTATTCCACTTACTCCACAGCAATTTGCCAGAAATTACAATTGTTAGATTAGATTAGCAGTTAGATTTAATGTTGCGAAATGTCTGAGAAACAAGTTAGCTCCTGTCATTCCCTGACCACTGATTTGTCACGTTTCATGCCACAATTTCAGAATACTGTAGATTATTTTTGGGGTGGGATCTATACTTGTCAGGTATGAGGTGTTGAGACAAACATAAGTGCAGGGAAGATGTTTATTAACAGGTGCACAATTTACAAATGTGAGGCAAGATCAGAGTAACAAAACTGAGACAAATGAAACTGAAATGGAGTCATAAACAGAACATAAACCAGACTCATAAAACAGAGTACTTAAACATGGCTAGGAACAAAGGTAAACATAGAAAACAGATACAGTACTTTGAACCGTGTGCGTGTAAACAGCATCCTATTAATCACATGGTGATTGTGCTCCAAATCAACGACAGGACTGAGCAATGACGAATGGGTCCCAAGCGCATGCACAATGTGCTCCATGTGCGAGGAGTGCCAGGCTTAAGCATGTGAAGGCTTGACAATACCGAGAAAGTATGACCATATAATTGACAGTGAATTTCAGAAAGTGATGATAAAAGACTAAAAATAATAGATTACAACATGTCAAATCTTGTCCATCATCGACGTCCAAAGCAATTGAGTTGTCAAGGATTTTTGGGTGATTGGCAGGAGTTTGTAGAGAAGTACCAGAGCAGTAATGGAGCCCATGCAGTCCGTCACTCTGTGGGATTCTTATAGATGAGAAATCTTATGACAGTAACAAATTAGAAGTGTGATCTGCATCATTAGTGAATTAACCCCTGATGAAGAGCTAAGCCATATCAAGGCCCAAATTAATTCAGAAATGCTTTATGAGCAATTCACTACATTCACACACTTGTTTTGTTGGGTTCTATAGTTGTGCAGAAAGTTATTTCTTCTACAGGCCACCATATAGACTGATTTTTGCTAAAGAAATGGTCTCACAATAGTCTTTATGGCCTTTTTCATAGATGACAAATATGTATTTCTTGTCATCTTTGAGAGATGTTAAACAGGAATAACCACTTGGCCCTTCCCAGATCTGAAGAGTCTTCTTTTCCCATGAGTTACCATCAGTCAGAGACCAGCGCAGAGTCAGATTCACCCCTGATGGAAAGAAGCGACAGAAGAGCATAAGACAATGTTTTTCTCTGAAAAGGTGTCCATCCTCGCATATACATTACATTACAGGCATTTAGCAGACACTCATATCCAGAGCGATGTACAACATACCCTGACATACCGACAGCAGTGGGCAGCCCGGGGAGCAGTTGGGGGTTAGGTGCCTTGCTCAAGGGCACTTCAGCCATTCCTACTGGTCCAGGGAATCAAACCAGTGATCTTTTGGTCCCAAAGCAGCTTCTCTAATCAGGACATTCTACACTTTTGATTTTTTTAATGGACACTCATGCTACCAGGCCAATACCCATCTTGATGTATGCAACTGATTGTATGTTGCACCATACTTTTAAATCTTTAATCATTCTCGCTCAATGATACAGAAAAGATTGCAATTTTTACTTAATTTCCAAATTTCCTCATCGCAGTTGTGTACAGTGACAGGTTTTCCTTGCATACCTCATTATTACACTCTAATACAGCTTGACCTTGAACAGGTGTGTCAAAGAAGCAACATCAAGTGGACCCTTTGCCATATAACTGTCCAATAACATTCTAAACCCTCCTCACTCACTCTTCTGGGTGCTGGCTGGGTTGCTGAAGAACAGCAGTCCTTCCTTCTGCAGAGCTCCAGCCGCCACCACAGGATCCACCAGCGTGTGGTCAAACGTCAGCTCCTCCACAGGCAGAGTCTCTCCTCCATCCAGGCTCCGCACCACTATCCTGCAGAGGCAGTGGTAGCGGTTCTGGTTTCGCACGTTAATTGCAATGCTGCCGTCCTGGAGCTCCACCGGCTGGGGGTAGAAGCAACGTCAGAGTAATAGAAAACACGACGTACAATAACTACCAACCAGGGTGGCAAAGGATATCATGTGCTTTCTCCAAAACACATGAAGTCAGCCAACCAATTTTTTCTTTAAACTGCTATCTGCCCTCTTCCACATACATGAGCTCGCAAATGCCCATGGTTGGCTAGTGTGTTTCCGTCCTTGACAGGAGAAAGGGAGACTGCCCTGAGAGACTGGCAGTCAAGTCAGTGTGTAACTAATCATAAATCATAACATAACCAGACTCTGAAGAAATAGCTTGATGTCTTTCAAATATGAATATAATTCTGTTACTCCCTTCCAGAAGGAAGCAAGGACATTTCAGCTGAACAAAGAATCAGTTTACGGATAGAGTTCTCTGATTAACACAATGGCCATATAACAAAGGTACTTTTTTCCTGTTGAATCCATTCTACTAGGGATGTCATGGTTGCTGTAAGTCTTTGGGCATATCGAGATCACAAGTTACAAATTCTTTGTCGATTACCTGACACTCATCAGGGTTGAAGTCCTGGCTCTGTTTGGGCTGGTTATAAGGGATGCTCTTCAGCGATCCTCCGTTCCTCCATGTGTGCCCATGATCATCGCTCAGGATACAGAAAACCCCATCACCCTCGATAGTGCCGTGACCACATACCACCAAACGCCCCTTTGCAGGTGGAAGTTGCTTCTGTTGGTGTTCATTCACAAAACAGAGATTTTTCATTCCAGTTTACCTGACTTTTTGTCTGGAAAGAAGATAAAGAGATAAACACTGACATGAAACCATTCAAAAAATAGACCTGAATGCCAAATCCTGGCCCTGGGATGAAACTCTTGACCCCAAGTTGGTCAGAGAGATTGCGAGGAGCACTCCAGGTCAGACCATCATCCAGACTCTCCACTAACATGGTGCTAGAAGGGCTGCACTGATAGCGGTAAAAGCACAGAGAGTAGATCAGCATCAGGGATCCTGTTTCCTCATCCACAACGACAGAGCCTAAGTTTATGCCATCAGTGTGAATCCCATCGTCCACTATGAAGGCAGTCGGAGACCATGTAGATCCTAGAGTGAAAGAGGTGTCTATTAATGCAGAACAGTCGCTCTGTATATGCAACAGAAGCCGTACTGAGTAAATCTAACACACCTTTGTCTGTTGAACGTCGCATGGCTATAAATTTAGCCTCCATGTCTTGTGAGGATGTCTTTCGAGCCTCTGCAAACGCCACCAAATATCCACATGGGGTGAAGCTCAACAGGGGAATACGGTATGTGTGCACCTCCCCAACCTCTCCGCCCACCCACATCAACTGCTCCTCAGTAATAATAGGATTGATCTGATAGAGATGAGAAGGCAAGGTCAGGAAAAAAAAAAAGATCTTTTGAGCTACACACGCCTGTTTCAACAACAAAGTCTATTTTTGGTCAATGAACTTGACTGTATCTAAAACGTAATGTGAAACAGAAATAATAACATACTGTGTTTTTTTAGTGTGACATTTTCAGGTATGAAATGATGTCTGGCTGGACTTGGGATTAACCTTCTCAATCTGACTTTTTGTAACATAATATTATATGATATTATACGAAAGTGCTGATTTTGATTGATAAATTCTTATAACAGTTGCTCTGACAGTAGCTACAACTGCGAAGGAAATTACAGATATATATTTATGCACTTGTTCTAATACATTATTGTTTCTATGGTAACAGCTGACACAGGGTTTTGTATGTTTGGAAGCTCCATATATCAATGGCAAATAAAAATCTGATTAAAATGGGCTATTTCACCAAGATAATCATATAACCGCTCGTACGATTACATTTCGATAAGCAGATGTTGTTGTTTTTTAATTTATCTTAGAAGCCTCCAGTGTCAGTGCTTTGTAAGAGTCAGCACGTTTTCCACCTGGTTAAAGTCTTCAGGACACAGGGCTAACAGGATCTTCTTTGGCAGACATTCCACAACCTCACCTATAACTATAATCTGATATTTAAAAAAACAAAACAAAACTGAAAATATGTCCTTCTTTAATACTTTAATAAAAATTGTATGGCAAAATGCTGTGGTATAAAAGGAATAAAATAATTTGAGTGTGCAGTTATTCGACAATAATAACTTCAGTGAAGTAACAGTCGCCTTGCTTTGTGTCAGCCGGCATCAAATCACCTCATTGTTGATTATTTTTCCCCAACAGCACACCCTTAAGTGTTTAATTCCTTACATGCACTTATTTTCTTTTCTGCATGCGCATGATGAGGTGGTATTTTTTTTAAAAAAAAGTCTTTGTTACCCCTTTTTCCACCAACAGGGAATGGGTTTCATTCTCACTCACGCACCAAATTTTGAACCCTTCAGAGCAATTTGACCAAAAAAAAAAAAATTGGTTCAGAACCAGAAAAGTTGGTTCCCAGCAGGAATCAATATACAGCTGGTTTTTCCAGTATGAACTGTGACGACATCAGTGGTTGTGTCATGAGTTTGGAGAGGAAGTGGAGTGCAGTAATGGATAAAGGATGCATTTTCAGAAAAAAAATGGACTGAAAACAAATATCTGCAATGACAACAAAAGCTCGCAAGTAAATGTGCTCTGCCATCTTGCTACTACTATTTTGTAAATGGTGCAACACTTCGTTCATGATGCATCCTTAATTACAATAATTCCACTCAAAACTGGTGAAAACGTGGGCTGGTTCACTAGCTGGCACCAAAGTTCAAAGAAACCTTAATGGAACTGGTGCAAGAACTTATTTTCTGTTGAGAATAAGAATGAAATAAAGAATTCTATGGAGGCCCTAAGGTCCCGAAAGGTGATATTTTTATAGAGTAGAGTCTTTTGGCTGGGTAGGAATTGTAGTATTCCAAGTCGAGCCACTCCTATTTTCAGTTGACTGTCATTTCAGGTCTGTGTGGGTTGTCTAATGCCCTGTTGGTTGTTGTTCCACCAACAGACCACTCAGTTGCTGAAGAAATACAGTCTTTTGTTGCTCTTGACAGTGTTCTTTTTCAGTTGTAGACTATGCCCTCTTGTCTTGGTGTTTGTCTTCATTCCTGTTATGCATGCCTTTGTATCATATTTTTCATGTACATATTTATAGGTGTTTATCATATCGCCTCGTAGTCTGCGCTACACTAATGTAGGTAGCTTAAGAGCTTTCAGTCAGTCCTCATATGGACGATCCCTCAGTCCAGGTACTTGTTTTGTGGCACATCTCTGAACACTCTCAATCCGTTCCGCCAATTTCCACGTGTAGGGTGACCATATTGGGGCACCATACTCAAGATGTGGGCGCATCAGTGACTTGTACAGGAGAAAGAAGACATCTTTATCCATGTACTCAAATTATCTCCATATAAATCCTGCAATCTGGTTGGCTTTTGAGACTATAGCTGCTATATGGTTCTCAAAACTGAGCTCATTGTCCACCAGAATCCCCAGATCTTTTTCCTGTTGTGTGAAGGTTAACGGCATCATTCTTGTTTTATCGGTCATGGTATATGTGTAGTCAGGATGCCCTGAACCAATTCAGATCACTGTACATTTGTCAGGATGGAAGCACAGCTGCCACTTTCCTGCCCATCTTTGTAGACTAGAAAGGTCTTGTTGGAGCAGTTCACATTTACACTCATGACAGACTGGGTGGAACATCTTTGTGTCATCTGCAAATAATTTTAACTTGCACATATTTATGATAAAGGATGGCACGGTGGTGTAGTGGTTAGCACTGCCGCCTCATAGCAAGAAGGTCCGGGTTCGAGCCCAGCAGCCGACGAGGGCCTTTCTGTGTGGAGTTTGCATGTTCTCTCCGTGCCCACATGGGTTTCCTCTGGCTGCTCCGGTTTCCCCCACAGCCCAAAGACATGCAGGTTAGGCTAACTGGTGACTCTAAATTGGCTGTAAGTAATTTGTCTCTATGTGTCAGCCCTGCGATAACCTGGCGACTTGTCCAGGGTGTACCCCGTCTCTCACCCATAGTCAGCTGGGATAGGCTCCAGCTTGCCTGCGACCCTGTAGGACAGGACAAGCGGTTACAGATAATGGACGGATGGATGTTCTCCCTGTACCGGCTAATAGGCTAATTGGTGGCTCTAAATTGACCATAGGTGTGAATGATTGTTTGTTTGTTTCTGTGTCAGCCGTGCAATGACCTGGTGACTTGTCTAGGGTGTACCCTGCCTCTCGCCCATAGTCAGCTGGGATAGGCTCCAGCTTGCCTGCGACCCTTTAGAACAGGATAAGTGGCTATAGACGATGGATGGGCTATTCCAAGATGTCTGAAATTTCCCAAACTACCATTGCACTAATGTGCAGTGTTACATCTTTCACAGACTCTACATTTTATAGGCTTTGATTCTTGTTCAACTGAAAGATGTCCATGTTTGAGTGAAATAGAGTTCAGAAAGTAGTGTTAAAACCACAGCAGTGTTCAAACCAGCAGAAGCTCAACCACACATAGGACTACTTGTTTCCTCCAATCAAGCTACTGCTGCACTCCAGAGCTGAGCTTCTCTAACACACACACACAGACACACAGACATTCTAAACTTTTGAAAAGTTTGGTAATGAGCTGATAAGTTGAGTACATTGAGCATATTAAAGAAGCGAAGCACACTATAATGTGCAGTCTAGCATTACTTCAATAGCAGTTAGAAACTAATGCTTTGTAAGACTGCAGTCCAAGAGGGATCCAATATTGCAATTACATTTTCCTGCTCAAACAAATCTAAATCAACTAATAAGTTGGATAAAGGGTGTTCATGTAAGGAAGCCTGCTCCAGTGGACCTAACTATAAAATATTTACCTTGGACTGTTAGGGTTTTTAAAAAACACCACTTCACCTGGTCTTTTCAGTGAGACTGTGCCACCTTTAGCTCATTTACCTCAAGCTTTGGCATGTTGTGCCACCTGAGATGCTTCACTGTGGTGAGCAGAAAAGCATCGTTATTTACAGTTTCTCCTCAATCGCTTAAACACATTTAGCTGAATGTGCCCTCATTTTCTCAAAAGTTTAAAACACAATAACATCTCACTCATTTGTTCAAATCCCAGACTTCTTGCCCAAAAGTCAACAGTCAACTCGAAGTCATTCAATAGGTTAATTAAAAGCAAACATTTCACTCAGAAGACACACAAGCAAGCAAAAAATGATCACACACAATGACCACAAGAAACAACCCAGATTTATTCAAGACACTACTCCAAAAACTTAAGAGTGCCAAGAGCTATATATTGCATACTTGTCAAGCTTTCAACTGATAGTGTTCAACATACAATAATGAAAGTATACAGGTACACCATACACAAGACCAAGTTTCAAACTTTTATTCCCAAATGCACTGCTACTCAAAATGATAATGCAAGAGTAAACTGGTGTGTATAAAAAAAAGCAGCTCTGTACATGTTATAAAACTACAAAGTCATAGCAAAATAAAACAAAAGTTGATGACAAAAGAAAGCAACTGCAAGAAAATGAATAATCTGTGACTTTACAGTATTTGACAGAAATCCATTAGCTTCATGTCACACAAGACGTTTGGTCTCTGAAGGCAACGAGGGAAATGTGCCCAGCTGTGTCTTAACCAGGCTTGAATGGACTCAACAATGAGCTTCCTCCAAAGCCCTCAGAACATTCCCTCCATCATAGGGATTCCTGTTGTACCTTCCACCAGCATGCCGAGAAGAATTCTTCTATGGGGCTGTGAAATGGGGAATATGCTGGCAAGAACAAATTTGGAAACCTGGGATGATCACTGAACCAATTACATATGACTGAAAACCAATCTGCAATATTACAGTAATAACAGGAAAAGAGGTTGTAATTATGAGAAGAGTCATAATTTTATGGATTGAATTAAAGCAAATGGTTATCTAGCTCACTGTTCAAGATTTACTATTTAAGCAGTTGAGAAAAACTTTTAAGTTACCATAGACTTCTTGGCAGCTTGAGCCAGTTTGGCCATTCTCCTCTAATCTCTCTCATCATCAAGGCATTTCCACCTGTAGAACTGTCATTCACTGGATGACTATGTTTCATCTTCATCAGTGTCAGTTCCTCACCACATGTCTGCTGGAGATTTCTGATTGGTGGACAGTTTCTCAGTGACAGTAAGATGTTTAAACTCCAACAATGTACACACTGAATGTGCTGAGAATGGTCCAGCACCTTATAGATATGTACAAGCCAAACATTATGTACAACATCAAATACTATGATTTCCCAGTGCTCCTAATGATAACTCTATGGATATATTCTATGCTCCATTGACCAGTAACTGGGTGGCACAATTGGTGCTGTGGTTAGCACTATCACCTCACAGCAAGAAGGTTCTGGGTTCAGGCCCTGCGATGGATTGACAACCCGTCCAGGGTGTACCCCACCTCTCACCTGATGTCAGCTGGGATTGGCTCCAGCTTCCACATAACCTGCAATGGATAAGCGGTATAGAAAATGAATGAATGATTATCAACTAATACATACAGTCTCACATCAAGACTGAATAGCACTACTTTGTATCAGATCAAAACAGTTTAGGAACAGGATTTGGGCTCATCCCTAATGGATACCATTCTTAGACAAGATCACTCCTCCACCATGTCAGCTTGTCACTCTCCACTCCAATTTAAAGTAGCAACCTACAAATATACCCAGAAATAAGCCCTAACTGTGACAAATATAAAGTCCATGAAGACTCAGTGATACATTCAATACCTTTTTGACTATGTATCAGATTAGCATTTTAGGAAATATGTATTTTAATAAACCCAAGCATAAAGCGTGGGCTGCACACTAACACCAGCCACACTAGTAGAATTATTTGGCATTTCTGAGAACTTGCTTCTTGCACTGCAAATATTTTGCAATCAATTCTATGACCAGATGAAACTTCAAAGATAAAACAAAAGAAATAGGGAACATTTTTTGTATACCTTTTAAAGGTTGGAAGTCATCAGTATGCTATCAACTTTATGCCAAAAGTTGTAGATTACTGTCTGTGTGGAGTTTTGCATGGATTCCCTCCAGGCTCTCTCATTTCTTTCTACCTCCTAGAAACATGTCAGTAGGTAGCTTGGCTACACTAAATTGCCTGGTGGTGTTATATGTGTGTGCACGGATGTGTGTTCCATCCATCCATTATCTGCAGCTGCTTATCCTGTGCAGGGTCGCAGGCAAGCTGGAGCCTATCCCAGCTGACTATGGGCGAGAGGCGGGGTACACCCT
>JAOBAM010000015.1:9674532-9685806 GCA_025212355.1 Notarius kessleri
GGGAGGTGGGGAAGCGTCGTTCAGAGGGGAGGCGTCGTTCAGAGGGGAGGCGGGGAAGTGTCGTTCAGAGGGGAGGCGTTGTTAAGGGAGGAGGTGGGGAGGCGTCGTTCAGAGGGGAGGCATCATTCGCGGGGAGGCGTCATTCAGAGGGGAGGTGGGGAAGCGTCGTTCAGAGGGGAGGCGTTGTTAAGGGAGGAGGTGGGGAGGCGTCATTCAGAGGGGAGGCATCATTCGGGGGGAGGTGGGGAAGCGTCATTCAGAGGGGAGGCGGGGAGGCGTCGTTCAGGGGGGAGGTGTTGTTCAGAGGGGAGATGGGGAGGCGTCGTTCAGCAGGGAGGCGTTTGGGGGGGGGAGTTGTTCAGAGGGAGGTGTCGTTCAGAGGGAGTCATGGAGGCGTCGTTCAGAGGGGAGATGGGGAAGCGTCATTCAGAGGGGAGGCGGGGAGGCGTCGTTCAATGGGGAGGTGTTGTTCAGTGGGGAGGTGTTGTTCAGAGGGACACAGTGAGAATGTGGTGTTTACTCTCTGAAGCTGTTTTTTTATCTTTATAAAAGGGTTCAGAGGGGAGGCGGGGTTCAGAGGGGAGGCGGGGTTCAGAGGGACACAGTAAGAATGTGTTGTTTACTCTCTGAAGCTGTTTGTTTATCTTTATCCCCACATTCACTCAGTTCTGTTATTTGTACCTTTTAAGCTAAAAAAGGCTCTCAGAGAAAATTCATCATCGTTCGTTCAGGATCTGAATGAAAAAATTTTTTCCCTGTTATTTTTTTAGACATGCGACGTGACGTTCAGGAGATTTTCCGCATGACCCCACACGAGAAGCAGGTCATGATGTTCAGCGCCACCTTGAGCAAAGAAATCCGGCCTGTCTGCCGAAAGTTCATGCAAGATGTAATTACACCTCCTCTCGCTCTCCCACGGCAACTCCTCCTCCCTTTATCAGCAGACCCCGCCCTAGCATTAGGAAATGGCTGAAGTTAGGACAGGAGCCACGTTGCAGCCATTTAGCGAAGTTAAAGCGAGGCTTGTTAGAGCATAATGGCTTGTTCATGTCTCCCTAACTCTATCGCACAGCCGACGGCTAACAGATTTAATTCCTTATTTGGCAGCCAGTGCTACATTTCCCAGTTGGAACGATGTCACCTGGCGGTATTAGTGCAGCTTAGCGATGGTAGACGGTCACGTCCGGCCCATTCTGCTGCAGTTCTCGTCCAGAAAGCTTTCAAAGCAGCTACTCAGAAAAATACACAGTTTAGGCGACGAAACATCATCCCGAGACCGGTATTTTCACTTAGCATGCTGCATACTGCGCTGCTTTGAATGAAAACTGGAGAGGAGCTGCAATTATTGAGCTCTTCAAAGCACTTCAGGGCAGACTGTTTATGCAGGTCTGAGAAATAGGTGTAATTCAAGGTGAACAAAAGAACCCACAGAATCTGCCGTGCGAATTTCAAACAGATTGAGAGAGAGAGAGAAATAGAAAGCCGGCAGTTGAATCTGGGGAGAAAAGAAAAAAAACAGGAACACTTTTCTACATCATTCCCTCTATTTATGAAGGCAGCTGTGTTTAACGCCCAGAGCTTCGTGCTCACAAAGTAGCTCTTGCTCTTTCGTTAAAACGAGGCCCCTATCGGACCTGCACGAGTGCTAATTAAACAGGAAATGCCCCCAAAAAACAAACAAAAAGCTCCAGGGACCTTGTAGTCAGTTCCCCCTTTTTTAAGAAAAACAACTTTGTACTTAAACCACGTCAGCTGAGTATTAAAACCAGCCTGAAGATGGATCCGTTCATCATGCCGCTCTCTAAGCGCGTCCCCTCATCCGCGCTAAAAGAAGTGACGAGCTCGACTTGAAGATAAGATGAGAGGTGGAGCAGGAGGGATGAAACTCAGCACGGACTTGTGAAATAATAATGAAGTGAGGAATGTTCTGCTGTGGAATATTCTCCATGAAGAACCAACAGCTGCCACGTATGAAGCCACATCCATCACGCCATGCAAAGAGGCATCATGCACCACAATATCCAGCCTTCACACACTCCAAAGACTTTTTTTTTTTAATTTAGTCTGGAGAAATAAACATGCAGACAAAACAAACAGTGACCTGTAGCTCTACAGTTGAAAAAGGAAGCTGAGGTGACTGTGAGTGAGTCAGAAACGCAACAGGAACAGGAGCATCTCCGGTTTCACTCTTTATTGACCGGAAAAGAGAATCACTTTGACGTTTAAATATTTAAAGAAACCTTTTGTGACGTTTTACACTTTTAGTCAATCAGCCAAAATGTATTCGGTGTGTCTTTTCCATCGGAGCGAACAAGCAATTAATCTTTCTCACTAAAAAACTGTCTGCTTTCACCAAGAAATAGAAAAATCGCATCGTTCTATCGCACGATGTCGCCAGCGAAGTACTTTGCTTAAGTACAGCTCAGCACTAGCTATCTGACTTTAATATAACTATGCAGGCGATTATAGAAAACCGTGCACGCCGATTAGTCGAGAAATTCCGACTCAACTCGGCAAAACGGCAGCCGAACGCTTCATCGCTGTAAGTGAGGAAGAATTACAAATTCCGAAATAAAATGCTGTTCCGAAAAGCGCTAAAGATGCTACGAAGTTTGGTCTAAAACGATTCAAAGGTAAAATGTAGATAAGTCACTCAAGTCTGCGCCACGCCGTTATTACATTTGCTTGACACCTTTTCGATGGAATAAAACCATGTCCTATTCCTTTCTAGCGGGTTTCATTCATTTGGTTCGATACCATGCGATATTGTCAGCATATCGCTTATCCTACACGTATTACGTCACTCTATCCAATGGAGAATGAGCGTTGAATATGGTTTACGACATTGCATGGTTGTCAAGACAACGTGACATCACACGTCAGAGATGTAAAACTTCCACGCTAGCGAGCGACTGGGACGATTTGTAAACAAACACGGCCGCCAGGTTTGCTTCGTTAAATACGGAAGATTTTGAGAAAGACAAAGACGTGTTGAACACCCAAAAGGAATGGGTATAATAATAATAATAATAATGGCTGACGTTTTTCATGGTCTATCAGATATCTTCGATTCAGCTAGCATGATACTGAACTCGTCTTCATAACCTGCGAGGTAGTCTTCGTTTTATAGATCATGTAATTAAAACCGAGCACTACCAGGCAAGTTGTTGTTGTGAATATATATATTTTTAGCAATCTGACGAACTATTATTTATTTAAATGCATTCGTCAGGTTGTCAAGCAAGTTGGCTAACATAAAGCTGTGCATTTGGTGTAATCAAAACCAAGCTAGTTATTATATTGTTTAAAGTTTGATGGGAACCTGGATAATTCGCAAACGATTATTTAAATAAAAGCGTGAACCGGTTTGCTAGCAAGTTAGCCAACATGAAGCTATGTTATACGTTGTGTATTTGCCATGCTAGCTAGCGTTCAGCTACATGGTGGGAATGAGCAATGGCTAAATTAGCTGCAGATATCCTTTTGTAATTCCTAAATCTTTAGATATTTGACAACCCCCACCCACTTTTCCCCCAATCCCACAACTACTACCAAGACACGAAGGCTAATTCTTGGAGACACGTGAAGCCAGGCAAATGCATCTTTTTGACCTGCCGTTCAGGCAGCAGTGTAACACGCTCGGACGAAAGCGCTATCTGCCCTCTTCTGCATACCTGAGCTGACAGATGCACACGATCGATTGGCTAGCGATTGACAGGAGACAGATTTTTGCTCTCTTGTGTGTCAGCCATAATGGTCGTGGCGTTGTCGGGATTCGGACTTGTGATTTCCTGACCACAGAGCGAACGCTTTTCCGTTGCACCACTCAGGTGCCTGATAATCACTGGTTTAATAAAAATAGGGCTACGGAATATGGCGCATAGGGTGGCGCCGATCTCCATTTCCGTAGCCCTCGGCTTCTCGCCTATTACATAGTGTAGCTAGGGTTACAGTGAAGGGCGTGTCCTCTGGTAGCCGCGAGAGTTTGACTCCCCACTTGCATCTCTATTGCAGCGTGCCTTGGCAGTTGGCACCACTTTTACGATGGTCTTTGGTATGATCCGACCGAGAGGCGGACACGCTAACCACTAGGCCAACTTGCTGTAGCAAGGATGGATACTATTCATAAAATATACTGTAATCGTCAGTAAAATCCGGACAAATGGAATCCAAACGTGTGAAATGGTACCAAATTGTTCAAGCTTTTGTCATGTCTGTAGATTTTACTAAGTTGTGTAAGCAAGATGGCAAGCAAAAAAAAACAAAACCTAATAATTTCCTAAAGCGGCCTTTATTATTATTAATAGAGCTTATCAAGCAGGATTCGAGTGACAGCTTATATTCATTAAATATTCAGTGTATTAACGAGCAGTTATGTGATGTTTATAGCCTGCATTGTTTAGTTTTATGTGGAGCTACTGCGTGTAATCCTTCATTCTTCTCTGAATGAAGACCTCAGTTCAATTTTATTCATCGTCTCGCCAAAACCATTATCTTTACTTGGCGTTTTATCAGCACAGGCGCTTGAGTGAATAGCGACCGCAATTTCATCAGTATTACTGGACGATGAGCCACAGCGTCAAAAAGTCTGTCCGGAACACGTCTGGAATATAATGAAGTCTTGAGAATGGTCTCAAATTTACATCCTCAAACCCCTAGATGACTGGCGCACCACAGATTTGCACGTCGAGTGTGAAATTGGAGGGGGACCGCAGGGCTTAGGGCGCCATTTGGGACAGAGCTGGTGCACTAAAGCACATCTGTGTGATTAGTTTTCCATTATTTGTTGGCGATATTAGCTGAAAAACAAACGTTGGATAGTAAACATGTCTTGGCTGATTGACTACATTTGGGGAAATTTGTGTGAATTAGATTTTTCTGGATTAAATAAGGGCAGCTTAGGGAGTCTTAAATCGTCCTGGTTATAAATTAGCATATAAACGCTGTAACCAAAGACGGACAGGCGTACACACGCGCACAGTCAGAGACGAATCGGGCACGTACGTATTTGTACCTTGTTCTCCGAATGCTGATTTGAGGTTAACATGCGTAGGTATGAGGTTAAGACGAGGCCAAAGACAGAACAGGTACACTCTGGTTAGGGTAGAAGGCTTGTGTAAGGTGCAGTGATGGTGCTGATTAAGGTAAGTGGAGTGTAGAACATTCAACGACGAAGTGAACGGTGTTAACTGCAGACTGAGTGTAGGACAAGTGTCTCCACTGTCCACCATCACGTTTCCTGCATCGTGTGAAACTTTTTTTTTTTTTACTCGTCGTTAAATGTTACGCTCTTGTGTAGGAGTGTGTTACTGAAAATATACACCACCCGACATGTTGCTACCTTAATACGCGCACACGAATCAGTGTTAAAGTGCTCCAAGAATGATCTAGATCTTTGGAGTTGACAGTGAAGCATCAATTTATGACTGTGAGGGGAGGGGAGGGTGTGTCTAACCCCCATCCCTTTTTTTTTCTGCCTCTCTTCTTCCTGTTTCCTCACCCCCCAACATCCCTGTCTTTCCCCCCATATGAACCCCACCTTTAAAATTCCACTTCCTGTTTGTGTCCGTACACCCTGCTGCTTCTCCCTTTCCCCTCCCCCGATCCCATCCTGGACCTCGACGCTTCCTCATCCACTGGTCATCCTAGCCTATGGAGATCTTCGTGGACGACGAGACCAAGCTGACCCTGCACGGCCTGCAGCAGTACTACGTCAAGCTGAAGGACAACGAGAAGAACAGGAAACTGTTTGATCTGCTGGACGTGCTGGAGTTCAACCAGGTATCTCCAAAAACCAGGCTTTTAAAGCGCCGTTTCACAATCCTGAGGCTTTTAGTCTGCCGATGAATTTTTAAGCAGCCTCGCGTTATTTATTATCGAGACGTCTCTCCTCCGACCTCACGTACTCTGCTGAAAATTCGTATGTTTTAGTAAAACTGAAGTAACTGTACCGGAGATTACTTAAATTATTTTTTAAGCAAAGGGTCGTCTCATACCAAATATTGACTTTGTTTCATTTCATTTCATTTATTATGGCTGACTGTTTTGATAGTTTCTTTTTTTTACGTTCAGACATTTAATTTCATTATTTTTAAGCCATTTTTATTCAACGGCATTTCTTTACACGTGCCGAAGACTTTTCTTTTGTACATTCGTCAAAGTTTGTCTGGTCAGCTCTGGTTATAAAACGAGCGTACACTAATTCCACCAAGAATCTCCCGATTCAACAAATTTATCTTCTGTTGTGTCAGGACTCTCATTCATGGCTCGTCGGATTATGTGTAAATTTGAGCGTAATGTGTTAACGACCTGACCATCTTTGATTACCTCGCCAAGGAGGTTATGTTTTCGGTAGTGTTGGTTTGTCTGTTAGCAACATTACGGAAAAAGTAATGAACGGATTGCTCTGAAGTTTTTTCCAGAGGTGTGACTGGGCACAAGTAACAATCCATTAAATTTTGGCGGTGATCCGGATCACCTTCTGCATCCCGAATATTTTTAAAGGATTCTTGGCTGAGGTCTGCGCTCTCCGAGTGCTTTTCTAGTTTAGCATTAAAAAGGCATGTATTCATCCCACTGAGACCTGGGTTGTGTGTCTGTGTTCTCCCTGCCGCAGCAGTGAGTGCCACAATATGTATATGATATCATACAGGCACCTTTTCCACCTTGCGCCTGGCTTAGTTCCAGTAATGAGACAAAATCTACATCTTTAGGGAAAACAATGGACAAGCTGACAAAGGTTATAACTGGTTTGGTGAATGAAAATTCTTTGCATCTTTTTCAATGTCCAGCAGGGTGTCTTTATCACATGAGATATTTGCATATGCATTCTGAGATAGAATAGTGCAATTTAGCCATATGAAAATAACATTTTCATTTCAATAACAAAACATAACACCCCTTGGGGAGAGCTAGCTGAGCTGCTTCTAACACCTTGGAAATGCTATGTCCAAGATTGGTAACATACATTTTAGACCAAAAGATGAAGAAAACACCAACACTGATTTGTCAAAATATCAATGCATTGTCATCGACCAATAAAACAGAGCTCTTTGTATCTGATTTGTACTTTTGTTTTCCATCACTGGATTGAACACATTTTCTTCTTCTTCTTTTGGCTGTTCCCATTAGGGGTCACCACAGCAGATAATGTCCCTCGATTTCCTCCTGCCCTCCATATCTTTTTTCTGTTGTACCAATCATCCTCATGTCCTCCTTCACCATGTCCATAAATCTTCCAATGAGCAGAATAAGATAATTTTAATGTTTGCACTTGGTCGGCAGGTCAAATGAGTTCTTTTGTTTGAGACATGATATCCACTTTTTTGCCAGGTTCTGTGTACAATGGCAGCAGATTCATAAATGTGCATCACTGTTAACTTAGTTCCCACAAAAAGACAGAAAAAGAAGAAACTATCTACCTTTTTCTATGCCCAAACATGTTGGGCTGTTTTCCTAAGTCCTAATATGCAACTTTCAAGTTGTTTTTGGAGGCTGGGAATTTTGTCATGTGAAACCTGGCAACCCTTCCCACAAGCTTACATGAGTTATCCTAAACTCCAAAATAAAGTGAATCATCACACTTGTGGAACTTTTTTTTTTTGCTTCATCCTGCAATACATATACCTTGTCTGAAGCATTCTGATTTGTATTATGTGTTCTGTCCTAATAACGCGTTCATATTCCTAATATACTCAGACGCATTGGTGCACAAAATGGTAGAAATTCAACTTTTATGTATTAATGCTTTTCATTGTAAAAATATCAAAGGTACAAGCTCATAAAAGAGACAGAAAATAATGCACCTTAAGCCTAGTATTCATAATAGATGAAAACATGGATGAAAATATGTTTTTAAAACAGCAAATGGTTATAATGGAAAATATGATACACTGAGATAGACTTTTCTATGAAGAATGAGTGGCGTACAGGGTGTATCTATTTGTGCATCTGCATGTGAATTGGCAGTTTTACCTTTTACTTGATACAATATGGCAGTGATTGATACTATATTAATGTGCCTAGGAAAATTAAGTGAAGTTTGTATCAATTAAATTAAAAATAAATTTGAATAAAAAGCTTGCCTGCGACCCTGTAGAACAGGATAAAGCGGCTAGAGATGATGAGATGAGAATTAGCATTACATCATTATTAGAATGTCTCCATTACTGTTATATTTCTAAAGAAACAACACAGCTGAAAATGAAATCTACAGCAGTATTCCTGTAATTTGTGAAGTCTATCTCTTCTATTTACATCATCTCAGAGTCAAAGCCTCTTGCTTGTAACATGATGGCCTCTATTGGAGCTAAAGCAATTGACAAAGACAGCTCAATCTTTTCCACTCATCTTTATGCTGCCAGACCCAGCTGGCTTTGACATTAACACTAGACCATGACTGACAACCCTGGCCTTGGGCTGGATCCCAGGGGTCTCTAAAGTACATTGAGCTCTCCTTTTGCCTGTTGATTTACTGTTCTCAGTGGCCACACGTTGATCCATTTCCCCTCTCAGTTTGCTCACAGGGCAGCCTGAAAACCTGTCTCCCAGCAATATTTTTGCTTTATGATTTCCGAAGGAGCTGATAAAAAAAAAAAAAACACCTCTTTTTTTTGCACCTGTTTCAGTTAATGCGCGCTCCAGTCCAGGCCGGCTGCTCCAGGCAACTGGGGAATAAAGGGTAAGCCAGCATGTCACAGGCCTCAATATGGATCTTCTATTTTCCGTCTGCGCAGGCCTGATCTGGCCGCTGCAGCAGGGTGTGTCAGTTTAATGTGATGGTCAAACTGAGGCCCCAACCCAAGCCCTGCTGCATGTGCAGCATTAACATGTGGGGTGAGTATTTGTGTAACATGGGCCACAACATGGAGCTGACATTCATAAGGAAAATGTGAGGAAATTTATGTTGCTTTTTAGGGGCAACATGCAGATGTGGTCTTGTTTAAGCCTGGGTAAAACATTTGGAGAACATTTGAGCAGTTTTTCACAGTCATAATCCTCATCAGAGCGATAGTTTAGACCCTTTTCTTTCTGTGATTCTTTTAAGGAGGCCATGCTCCATATAACTGAGTTAATGTCTGTGTATTTAAATGGCCAAATCTTGTACAGTATTTGGATAAAATAGTGCACATTTGTTTCACCAATAATATTTATTTCCTTTATTACATGGTCAAGAAATGGCCATCATGAGTCAATAGTAAATAAATTGCACCAGCTTGAATGAATGTATTATGTATGTATGCTGTATGACAATAATTGAGAAGATGGTTTTTCTTTTGTTGTAAAAAGTCTTTATTTAACAGCTATACATTGTATCCTTTTATATTTCATTTGGCTTTTTAAATGTTAATGGATTACTATGATCTTGCTATGACCCCATGTTGAGATCCAGAAGCTACTGTATCACATCCAGAAGTACAAATATCAATGACAAATATGCAAATCAGAAAACATGGCCAAGTTTCCATAAATGCATTAGATTGCCTGTCTTGGACTCAGTGGTATTTATGGCTGGTGCATTTCTAAAAGCTGTTATACAGATCTTGGACCAATTCTGCACTTTCCCTTTGAATGAGCAGAGCAGTAAAGGCAAGCTATGAAAGCAGTAATGAATGCAAATATTTTGAGTTATGAGATACAGTCTAGATAAGGAAAGTACCTACTGTTTCAGCCATGTGTTTTGTAGCAACCCACCTGACAGTGCATGATGGTGCTAAGTTCAGAAAGGTATTGTTAAAAATGAGAAATGCACTCTGCTAGGCCACTATGATTTTATTTGATGAGAACTATTTATTTACTCTGAGATATTTGACAAAGTATTAGCCATCAGATCCAAAAGCAAATATACCAGTTAGTTACTATTCATATTTTAATGCTAATAGTTAAAGGCAAAAGAGAGAAGAAGATTTTTCAAAGACTGAAACCCATTAACAAAAGGTGCTCAAAATAGCTTCAAATAAAGACACCCACCCAGCCACAGCGATTGCTACTTCCTCAGCTTTTCCAGCTCATGGACGGCTGTGTGAGTTAAAACAACGTGCTTAATGGAGACCTTGCCAGCCCCAGGGACTAATTAAAATCACATGACTTCCTCTGAGGCTTCCATGAAAATAACTGTATCACAATGGACTGTGTTATTAATATCAGCTTTGGGAAAGTCAGGGCTCCACTCAATGCATGACCAAACTCAGAGGAATGCATAGAATCTGAGAGAGAGAGAGAGAGAGAGAGAGAGAGAGAGAGAGAGAGAGAGAATTTTGTTGGGAAAAGTTCTGTATGCTGAATACAGTGCATGTGTGCTGGCCTGGGAAAACCTTTCACATAATCACATTTGACATTGTCTGTTCCTGACCTGAAATATGCAAAGAAGTAAATTCGTAACATTGTAAAATCCTGTTACCCTTAAAGATTAAAAGAAAGATCATCACATTTAAAGATTTCATTTAAATTCCACTTAAATACACAAATGTACTTGTTGTCTAAAAGCAATAATAATAATAATAATAATAATAGGAAGAAGAAGCAGCCTTTATTTGGTCATATGTACACTCAAGCACAGTGAAATTCCTCCTTTGCGTTTAACCCATCTGAAGTAGTGAAGACATGCATGCACACACAAGTGAACAATAAGCACACACACATACCCAGAGCAGTAGGCAACTATGCTGCAGTGCCCAGGGAGCATTTGAGGGTTAGGTGTCTTGCTTGAAGGTACTTAAGCCATGATACAGAGGAAGGGGGAAAAGTGCTGTTTGGTCACTCAACTCCCCTCACATTTTTCCTGCCATTCCTGGGAATCGAACCGCTGACCTTTTGGGCCCCAGGCTGCTTCTCTAACCAGGCTATGACTGCCCCAATAATAATAATAATAATAATAATAATAATCTTATCTCTCTCATAATAATAATAATAATAATAATAATAATAATAATAATAATAATGACCATGATGTCTATACCTATATATTTCTTTATATCTTTAAACTTTTTATTCAATGAATCAGATAATTAACAATCCTTCCTGATAGGCACAGGCAATATGACGAAAATATCACAATTCATATTGACGATAGATTACTCTAAGATTTATCATGATATATACTGTAGGTTTGCAAAAAAATCCAAATAACATCCATCCATTATCTGTAGCCGCTTATCCTGTACAGGGTTGCAAGCAAACTGGAGCCTATCCCAGCTGTCTATGGGCAAGAGGCAGGGTACACCCTGGACAAGTTGCCAGATCATCACAGGGCTGACACATAGAGACAAACAACCA